>NQII01008352.1:80894-120700 GCA_002778355.1 Clitarchus hookeri
AATACGAACAAGGAACATTAAAACACAATTTATATTTCTTTTACTAATTACATTTAGTATTGTTATTATTGATAATTCCATATTTTCAGTTAATATTTGCAGATTATTTAATGAAGGAAGGAACTTCATACAATGTTTTTCATTAGATTATAAGTAATTATTATTTATCTACAGGAAGATTTAATATGTATATAGCTAAATAAATTTAAAACAAGAAAGCGAAAGTTATATTTTAATGTAGCTAATCCTGGTTGCGACTGTTTGCGTTATAATTAATGTCTTATGAGTACAAAGGTAAGCAATTCACACAAATAACTCATCATTAGAGGTTGAGTGCAACATATTGCTAACATACGTGGTGAGTATGAAAGAATAACCAAAATTTAAAGGTCTATAATACCAAAACCAAACAACCTACATCCTTGATTGACCTGAAAAATGAACCGTGGAACCGTGAAGTTTGTTTACCATACATTCATGAATGTTCATTGTGACAACCACGAGCGGCCCGAACGACATCTACGCGATAATCAAACTCGTTCCACACTCTTGTTAGCAAGTCCGGTGTTACGGTTTCGGTTACGGTTACGGTTACGGTTACGGTTACGGTTACGGTTACGGTTACGGTTACGGTTTCGGTTACGGTTACGGTTACGGTTTCTTCACACTTTTTGAATCAAACCTTTGAAAAATTATCTCATGTATGGTGCGTTTGGTTGTTTCCACTGTCCACAAACGCCTCAGACTGCAATGGGCACGTGAACGCCATCGTCGGCGTGATGGGTGGCAAAATGTAGTGTTTCGGACGCGTCCCACTTCAACCGGTCCTACAGTGATGGCCGCATACGTGTTAGACGCTAATGTGGTGACCGAAATCTGGCAGCCTGTATTGTGGAGCGGCATAGAGGACAAACGCCAAGTGTGATGGTTTGGGGCGCCATTGGATACAACATGCGATCACAACTCCTACGTATTGAGGGCAATCTGAACAGCAACCGCTACATCAGGGAGGTTTTAGAGCCCAAGGTACTGCCCCTCTTTCAGGTAACTCCACATGCCATATTTCAGCAGGACAATGCCCAGCCACATGTGGCGAGGAATGTGCAAGTCTTCTTTAAAGAACGATGGGTACCACTACTTCCCTGGCCTGCACGCTCGCCTGACATGTCACCCATCGAACATGTCTGCGATATGGTTGGTCGGCGACTTGTTCGTCACGGTCCTCCAGCAACCACTGTTGATGGTTTGTTGACTCGCATAGAAACCGCGTGGAGGGAGATTCCCCAGGAACATATCCAGCTCATTCCATGCCACGACGTTTAGGGGCTCTGATTACAGCATGCGGGGGCTTCACACCATACTGAATTCTCGAGGACAGAGATCATACACAGTTCTATAATCCTAATCAATTGTTTATTGTCATTTACTTAATAGATGGTATAAAGTTCATTTCAATCACATGCATCCTTCTTGGTGTTCCATTTTTCACAAACATTAGTGTATTAAATTATAATTATAGCGAAATAAAACAGGTTGTGGTGGTGTAATTTTGTTCATTCTTATTAGTAGGAATTGCGGATAAGCTAATTGTAAAATAATACATGTCCCGCTTGTGTTTCTGTGATTCGTATTCGTTTCCTTACGCATCCGTGTCTTTGAAGAACGGGCTTAGAAGCTGTAGACAGCGTTTTCAAAATTACTTCTCGCTGGTTATCCGATATTGAGATTAATATTCATGTATACCGAAGTACACGTGTTTAGTGTGCGTTTTGACATTATGAACCCTTAAAATTGTTAATTCATGCAATAATTTGAGACACATTGCTTTTCATGTTTTTATTTCACAGCTACACGATAAACAAACTTTAATCAGTCACACACACAATTAAAATATCAGAACCATGTTTTATAATTTAAAAAAAATCTTGTTAATTGATTGTAGAACAAAAATGCTGCCTGAGTCGTGTGCTTGAAGACTGGATCCTCCGGGTTAGATTGAGGAATGTGACGTTACTTTACTCCTGAATGCGAAGATTGTTTCCTGCGGGCAAAATAGTGCTATGATATACACACTTAAATTATAACAAACAAATAAGACATATATAGGGCAAAGACAACATGGCATTTATTGGATATAGTACTGTTTGAATAATTACATTACAATATAATAGTCTGTTGCGTACAATTCGTAAACATATAGATTTAAAAAATGTCTGCTTTTATAACCACGCAAAATACACGACAAAAGAGGATACCATACCTCTCCTTAACGACAATTCGTAGAATAAGTATCTTGAAATGGGTCACATATTTGTAGAAATTCAACCAAACAGTTTATCTATAGAATCAGAAAATAATTGAAAGATAATGAAGGAAAACTAATTAACATGTTTAACAATTAAACTTTCTTCTATTGTACACACATCTGATAGTGTCTTCTAATCAAAACACTGTCACACGTCCTGGTTCATTCACAGTGTAAATTTTGTGGATTTAATTACGTTGACTACTACTGCGACCGCCATTTCTTTAACGGTTATTCTTTATATTTTACAAATAATTTCAAGCAAGTAATAAATGCTTAATTAAAGATGTAAAAATATATTTGTCAAACATTTTCATGCCGTAAGCGGGGGTGACTTTCTCCGTTGGGGGGTGACTTTGTAACACAGGATTTTCCTATCTTGTTTACATTTCCTTCCATTTCAAAGAGACTATTTGTAATGTTTAATGTAGATATTAAATACATAATTTTTGGTTAAAATGGAATTTTTTCATCTATTTTATTCTTTTTTACTACCCTTGTATTTATATAAAAATGATAAATAAGAGAAATTGATAGTTAGTCAGTTCAAAAACCTAATTACACTAAAATTAAATAAAAATATCACACCCATCCACGACTTATATTGAATTCGGACTTTCTCATATTCTTTTTAATACTGGCACAGCTAATGTGCATTTGATAAATCCAGAAACACATTTTTTTTTATTTTTTTTTTTTAGCGTTATAGCGTAGTGATGGTCGATAAAAATAACTTCAGCTACATCAAAACAAGCATGTATACCAAACTTCGTGGGCTTACGACCTAACTCAACCCTCACTCAATGCCTTGCTACAGTTAACATTACTGTAAGAATATTAATGCCAATAAGAGATGAAAATCTTTTATATACTAGTGCTTGTTACAACCAATCCATGTTCATTTCTTAAGTACAATAATGTAGCAAGTTGGTAAGCTTTCAAATTTCTTGTGCTAGAATGTACGTAGAGCCAGTCATAAATCATCAGTAGTTAGTGAACACATCAAATAAGCTTTTCTAACCATACATTACAGTTATTGAAAATCAAACAAAACATTAGTTTATTTCTATATATCTCTATTCCACCTATGCATTAAATTGTTTCTGCAAGCACTAGTAAAATAAATAAATAAACGATAGAAAATAACCTAGTGAGGAGTTTTATTCATTGCCACATATTTTATAAAACACACATAACGGGTGGAGTAATGTGTTAGCCAACTTAAGCAAGATAAAAAGTCAGATGTCATTTCCTAAAATTTCCCATTCGGGAGTGACATCTTATTAGACAGGAAACAAACATTTATTTATGTAAATTGCAGTAAAGAATTTTAATAAATAGTGGCATGCCTGTGTGTGTTAGGGGAGGGAGAGGAAGGGGTAAGAGGTTGTGCAGCAGCCAAAACAACTCCCATCTCACCACGACTAACCGCGGTCGATTCCCGTCGGAGTGAAACCCGAATTTTTGACATGTGTGAAAATGTGATGGACGTTGCTGTTGACCCGTGGGATTTCTCGGGTCACTTCCGCTTCCTACACCGCCGCATTCCGTCGCTGTTCCATGTCTATCTAGCTTCGCCTGCATTAATGCTAAAGTAGAAATTTCAGCTGTGGAACGACGAGAAAATCGAGCTCTCTTTTTTACCGTGATTGTAACTGTCACTGAAGATTAAAAACGGGCATTCACTCTGGAAAATGAAAATAATTTTTACAGGATAGCCATGCACTCTTTTGCGTATAGCTTAATCTCAACAATGTTCAAAAAAATTGTTTAATCAAATATTTACAGCAAAAAATTTTTAAAACTTTAACTGAAGACGTAAAATAATGTTAATAAGGTCAGTTAATATAATACATGAAACCTAAGTATCACGAAAGTAAACATGTTGACTTACAGTTGTTTTACAAAACAAACCATTTTAATACAAACACATTGGTGTGAAAGATGAATTTTAATAAGCAATTTTTAAAATAGTAACCATAATTTATTCGGTTTATCGGACATACAGATTATTTTATATGATTAATAAAGTGAATTTTGACAACACAGCTATAACAAAGTTTGTTGAGCAAAATCTATTTAAACATAATTTGCATCCAAATACTACTTTTCATTGGATCAGAAATGCCAGACAACTTTTATTACTACGAAAATATAGCCAGACGCGAATGAAATGATTAAAGCGCTTTTGAAAACGTGCAACAATGCGACGACAGTGCAACGAAAATGACTCCCCAATCGGAGGAGAGTAAGCAGGCAATGGCGAAGTGGAAGAGTGCGACTGCAAGCGTATATTTGTAAACAAAAACAGACGTGCACGCGGGGAGCATATAAATATAATCATATTATATATTATTTAAAACTTATTTAAATACCAGTATCCGACTATAATATAAGTCGTAAACATTAAGGAATGTAAATATTGCCATTGGCGAGTACATTTTGCGCAGGGGTCAAGCTGTGTAAAGCAAGTAAAGGAAATGCATTTTTTTTTTCGTTTGGATCCATGCACATTATAACAAACACCTCGGAATTAAAATACAGTTTAAATATTTAAACAAGTCTTTAAAGCGTTCATAATTATATCGGGCTTCGTTCATTTTCGTTGCCTCTTCAGATGAAAGAGGGTAATAAACGCATGACGAAGTTGGACATAGTAAAACAGATAGGCGACAGGTGGTGTGCGACGGTCGCAGAAAGTCGTTGTGTCGCTGAAAAACTCACAAAATTGTGAAAAGCGCCTAAAAATGTGGACATGCCTTCCTTTCGCCAGAAGTCTAGTAATCCTAATTGTGATTGTGTTTTATGAAATGGCAGCACGGCCTTAACGCTGTTTATGCACGCCACGTACTCACCTTAATGTGGAAGGGGGGAAGTTACCCCGCCATCTTCTTAAGTGAATCAGGCATTTTGCCCATCATAGATGTTATGTTGCCGAAGCTGCTCGGCATGCTGGTATTGGAGAATTTCTTCATAATGTTCATCGCCTGGTTCTTCATGTTTTCGGGAATTTCGGCTTGTCGCCGGGCTCTCTGCGGCAAAGGAAACAAAAAAAAAATCGACCAATTGATCATCGCAACTGCTGTCACGACAACTACAGTTGTTCACCGAAGGTAAATACCTTGTATCCCAGTGCCAAGATATTCGAGACATTNACTGCTGTCACGACAACTACAGTTGTTCACCGAAGGTAAATACCTTGTATCCCAGTGCCAAGATATTCGAGACATTTCGAGGGAAAGCTGGGACATTTTGACGGAGTAGCGGTAAAACAATATGAATGGCGGAAACAAGCAGGTCAACAGAAACAAAACGGTGGACGGGAGGAAATATGACGAACTCTTTGAGGTACACTTTATTAAAAACATGGGTTGCGTGTACTTATGTACGCGCATTATAAGTTATACTTCTTTGGCGTGACTAAAATAAAATTTGATTACGTATGCAAATAATTTATNTTATGTACGCGCATTATAAGTTATACTTCTTTGGCGTGACTAAAATAAAATTTGATTACGTATGCAAATAATTTATCTAAGTAGAAAAACTATAAAATGCCCGAAGAAAGACATTAAATATAATAAATAAAGATTTAATTATAGAACATAATTAAATACTTAGAAAAATTAACCTCAAATACTTAAAAACACTTTCAAAATTTTATTACATAACTGTTTGTCACTATCAAAATTTTTCACGTCACAATGTTAGTAAAATTTATTAATAAGATACATATATTCACAATGAATTACTAATATAAATGAAATGATTTTCAATTTTCTTATTACATGAACTGATNAATAAGATACATATATTCACAATGAATTACTAATATAAATGAAATGATTTTCAATTTTCTTATTACATGAACTGATGTTCTGTCGGTTTTAAATATAACAACGTGCTATCTTGTGTACCTTGCATTTTTGTATGTCTTTTGATTGGACAAGCACTAACAATTTAACAAATGAAATAACGTGCCAACGGTTATTCTTACAATTATTATTTCTTTTTCTTTAGAAATAATTTTGCATTGCATTAAAACAGGCGCAAAATGCAATGTAAATAATAGCAGATATTTTGCGTAGTGTGTGGGGAATGAGGGCCTTTCTATAGTTAAATAATGTGACCCTTTAAATCCTTAAATGTTTGGGTTTAACTTGATTAAATGGACGATGGAGGGTTTTAAATGGGAAATTAGAACACGGTTTATAACGGAGGCAGCGCTGTCATAGCGGACAAATCGGAAAAACGCACCTGCACGATTGTAACACGGTTCCTACTGCAAATGCGATTTTACAGTACAAAAAAAGTTTCTTATATTCGCTTTAATTTCAAGTGTAAAAAAAATCTCGTTCACCTACTCCTTTAGTTCAGGCAAATTCATACTCAAGAACACTTATTTATTTTTCTAGAACAGTTTAAGTTAATCTGTTACGTGTAAATACCAGGGGAAAAATATTCTCTTTTCGTAGCATTTATATATGTATTACTAAGATATTTAGGCTGTTAATCCATTGAGACTCACTCTACACGATTGTTGCACAGGAAGGTTTGTTATTGGACGTTACTGTACACCACAAGGCTCAGCGGGGACTGAGATACCCAGACTAGCAAAGATAATTGTGAAAAAATACTACATTGGGGAAATAACTGCGGTAAGAGCATCGACTGTTTCATGTCATTTCATACCCAACTTACCTCCGCCCCTGTAGAGCCTTCGGAGTCCACGGCTTCTACTGAGTCGAAGGAACCTAGCNAATAAGATACATATATTCACAATGAATTACTAATATAAATGAAATGATTTTCAATTTTCTTATTACATGAACTGACTTTCTGTCGGTTTTATATATAATCACGTGCTATGTTGTGTACCTTGCATTTGTATATAGTTAGACGATACGCGCATGCGCGTTGGGTAAAACCCTACCACGTTCACTGTCAAATTTCGTTACACTGTGCGCGCGCAACTTCCGTTGCACACTAAACTTTTACCCTAAACGCGCCAAAAGAAGTATAACTTAAAAAAAATGCAATCGGTTGTATTTTGTATGTCTTTTGATTGGACAAGCACTAACAATTTAACAAATGAAATAACGTGCCAACGGTTATTCTTACAATTATTATTTCTTTTTCTTTAGAAATAATTTTTCATTGCATTACAACAGACACGAAATGCAATGTAAATAGTAGAAGACACTTTTGCGTAAGTGTTTGGAGAATAAGGGACTTTCTTTATTTAAAAAATCTGACCCTTTAAAACCTTAAATGTTTCGGTTTTACTTGATTAAATGGACGATTGACGGTTCTAAATGGGAAATTAAAACACGGTTTATAACGGAGGCAGCGCTGTCATAGCGGACAACCCGAAAAAACGCACCTGCACGATTGTAACACGGTTCCTACTGCAAATGCGATTTTACAGTACAAAAAAAGTTTCTTATATTCGCTTTAGTTTCAAGTGTAAATAAAAATCTTGTTCACCTAATATCCTCCTTTATTTCAGGCAAATTCATACTCAAAAACACTTATTTATTTTTCTAGAACAGTTTAAGTTAATCTGTTACGTGTAAATACCAGGGGAAAAATATTCTCTTTTCGTAGCATTTATATATGTATTACTAAGATATTTAGGCTGTTAATCCATTGAGACTCACTCTACACGATTGTTGCACAGGAAGGTTTGTTATTGGACGTTACTGTACACCACAAGGCTCAGCGGGTAATCATCATCCCTGGCGGGCGACTGATTCCTAATCTGTGCTTCTGTTCTTGGTTATAAGTGATTCATTTTACTGTAGCCGATTACATAATGTACAGATCTTTGGTTGTGAAAACTGAACAAATGCCCTATCTGCTTAAGTACAACACGCATAATTTTTTTTTTTCACGTGCAATATCTTAACCAGGAAATTCAAATGGGCATGAAGGGGTTAAAAATGCACTTCACAATCTCATTTGAACACAGACTCTTATTTTAAAAGTATCGCAAGTCGTAAGCCGCTGAAAACGCGATAAAAAAAACATTGTTTCTTAAGGTGGGGGCGATCCCCGCCATATTTGTATTGATATATTTAGCTCATAAACGAAACCTTTGTATGGCATACACAACTGCGTCACAGAAATTCAGTATTTCCTTGTGTGAGATAAAAAGTGGGTAAATAATAAGTATAATGTGACTATGGTTTCAGATGTGGCACAAACCACAGGGGCAAAATATTATGGACTTCAAAATAAATGTTAAAATATTTCCTATGCCTTGACAGACCGTGTTTTTAAATATTAAGTGCTAAAATAAGTTACAGTAAAATACACATCAATTCAACAAACTTATTGTTTTGCAATTTCTTTCTCTCTAAGAGGGTCAACACTTGCGCCACTCTAAAATATATCGAGAATATGGGTAACATGAGAAACGAAAGGCTAGCATCAGGTACTTCCCTCGCTAAAGGATGGCGTTACGGGCGACCAGAAGTGATTATAGAGTTATTTTACTTAATTCCTCGTAACTTGTTGTCTGCAATATAAAACATATAAAAAGAAACGCAATTCCATCAGAAAAAAAACAACACACACGGGATTATATAAACAAACACAATCAAAGAATCGATACCTGATGGATGAATCGTGGAATAATCTGAGGCTTTTCTAAAGAAAAGTTGATTGATTGAAGATGTTTGGGCGGCTCTTAACAGTTAGGTCTTGAGAGCCGATTAGGGGGATTGAGTTGAGTATGGAGCAACGCCGTATTGAATGGGTGGGGGAAACGTGAGATCCAAGAGAAAACCCTCCGACTATTGGCATCG
Source organism: Clitarchus hookeri (assembly GCA_002778355.1). NCBI lineage: Eukaryota > Metazoa > Arthropoda > Insecta > Phasmatodea > Phasmatidae > Clitarchus > Clitarchus hookeri. Next base: position 90,009 of record NQII01008352.1, read on the forward strand.
TCCGGCAAGATTCCCACTTGCGAAAATCCGGGAATGGCCCGGCCGGGGATTGAGCCCGGTTCGCTTAGGTGGGAGGCTAGCAGGCTAACCGCTCAACCACCGCAGCCCCCCTAAAGAACAGTTAGAGTGGTACATCCTCAAGTGAAGTCTCACCCCTTCCCCACTCCAAAGCGTTATTTTACAAAACTCCGGAGAAATTCTGAAATCACTTCGTTTCTTCTGTATAGTATTTTTTAAATTTATACTTAAAATTACGTAATAATAAATAATCATTGGAGATTTAATCCCGGAGCTTTGTGGTGTAAAGGTAATTGCTTTAGTGAGCTTGGGCGTGATGCTCACCTTTCTTGGGGACTGAGATACCCAGACTAGCAAAGATAATTGTGAAAAAATACTACATTGGGGAAATAACTGCGGTAAGAGCATCGACTGTTTCATGTTATTTCATACCCAACTTACCTCCGCCCCTGTAGAGCCTTCGGAGTCCACGGCTTCTACTGAGTCGAAGGAACCTAGCGCAGAAAAAAAAAGTATCATAATTCATTACTACATATGCAAAACAAAACTTAAGCCTGAAGTAAATTAACATACACTTTGTTTACTTTTACTAACACAGGATGTATAGACAGGACCGTAAGGTGGCCACCTTAAGGTGTGCAGACCTCCAGCAGAAAACGTTTTATTTAAAAACCGTCCACCGTGTCTGAGTGAGGTCTGCTTACGAATATAGTCTATTTACGGATTATTCGAATGTTTTGAAAATAACTTTTCAAATAATCACCCTAGGTGTAACATGTCAAAGTGTTTTTTCAATAACTTGTATACCACAAATATATAACACTGCGATTAACTTTAAAATACTGTATTCTTGAAAAAATGAAACATTAACTTATTATCTTCCATAACTTTGATATTTATTTCGTTTTCAACACGAATTAAAAACAGCGAGAGGAGCGATGTGTTGGCAACGGCTAGTAAGAAATATTTCACAGTTAAAATATTGTTTAGCATAGTTTTTTGGAATGCTATTTGTAAATTAAACATAACCTATTGATATATTTGAATTTTTAGGTAGCACTGAAGGAAACATTGTTTCAGTTAAAAAAATCAGCGCATATTAGCGTGCGTAGGCCTTAGTGATATGGTATTTTTTTTCGTCCGAGGAAGAAAATTCAATAGGAGGAGCGGAGATTGTGTCTCTCTCTCTCTCTCTCTCTCTCTCTCTTTCTCTCTATCTCTTTCTTTCTCTCGGGAAGTTTTACAGCGACTGTAGTAGTAGGAAAATTATACGTTTTTAATTTTAGCATATTTCGTACATATTACAGCAAAAATAATGGTTTTTTATTTTGTAATTTACAACTGAAACGATATTTTATTGTTTGAATAATTATTATAATATATTGAGATGTGATGGTGGGGCGGTTAAAAATCCAAAGTTGGCAAAAATGACTGGCTACGTCGACATGACGTGGAGAGGGCATGTTTCTGAACGAAGCATCAAGTTCGTACTCGTGGTGTTCTTTAAACCTACCTTGGCAGGTTACGATGTTGTGATAAATCTGTTTTTCCACGGCAGGAATAAATATATTATGAAGTGCGTCGTGACCGCTGTGTGCAGTAAAAGAATATTGTTGCCATTACATTATGTTGGACCAGTGAGTGTGTGATTGTAAATACAGGACGTGTGAAATTTTAACATTTTAACCGTGAACCGTTTTTAAGACGAACTTAATAGCTTGAAAGTCACGTCTGTTTATCACAACGTTGTAACCGTGTGCGTGTTCACAACTATCTTTTAATTTTGTCGTTGCTACGTACAAAAATAAGTGGCACGAATTGCGTCCTTGAATTTACTGTGTCTTTTGGTTGGACTGGTTTGTTGCTTCGTTTTAATTTTTACTCCAACTAAGGCAGTCATTTTAACGAAATTACCAAAGAGCTTAATTACTACAGTTCTTTCCCCCGCAGTTATAAAAGTGTTAAACACATTCGCGGCAAAATATTAACGTGTATTATGTGTAATGTGTTATTCGTGTATATCAAATATGTTAACAATGTAAAATAATAACCGTAAGAATTTTCGTCAAAATATATATTGTTAAAAAGTCATAAAACTCACCTTAAAATGGTTATAGGCATAAAATTTTGAGCACTCGTACAAAATGGTTTTCCGAAATGTGACTAAATTCTTTGAACAGCTTAAAACAGTAAACAAGAATTTGACAATTAAAATGTAATCACATGGCAGTGTTTATGTTTACTTGTTGCGGAAGGATACGTAATCGGCAACCAAAAGTAGAACTTTAGTAGGTCTTCAAAAAAGTGTGAAGTAACCGTGATAGGATTATAGTATTTAAGAAATGTTACGCATCTGTATACGTTGTTCAGTTCCTGCAGTTCTCTCTGAAGCATGTTTTTGTGATAGTAAAATTGGTTGAAATGGGTGATTTCACGGTCATTTTTAGGTGTAATCATTGCTGTACAAACATTAAAAAAGGAATAAGGACCTTTATCAAAACAGTATTTTTAGTATTACGTTATAAAATGGTAGGGTCCTACTGAAGGTCTCATTGACTTTTCGACATTATCATAGCGTTATCGACGGCAAGACTGCACGCCAGTTCAGTGCGTTGTGCGTAGAGGTGATGAGAGAGTTGATGCCCATATCTCGGTCGTCCCTAGCGCTCCCTTACTTTTAGGCCTCTGACGTGCAAAATTCCTTCAACCAGGCGGCCACCCTAAGGGATCCGCCTAGTCAGGGACCAGCAGAGAAAAGGATAAATGATTTTAGTTTTTTTGAAGAAAATAACCATACTACAGTACAAGCAGGAGTAAATTAATAAGAGCTTGTATTTTGCTGAGTCTATAAATCATAATACATTCGCAATTTTCGGGCATTAAACATTTTACAAAAAATATTTTGTAGCAATGTGGCCTGGTCAAAGACGGACAAAGTGTTTTTGTTTTGTTTGAAAGCGATATCGTTAAAGGTAGCCAAGATGCCCTTTAAATCATATGACATATCAAACCTTATACTTTCACTCGGCTATCGCTTTCAAATAATGGACGAGTAATTTAAAATGAAGCCTTAAACTAAAGCAGAACATCGCTCAGGAAAATCGACCCTCACTGTAGACGGTGGGTATCCAACCCACGACCTCACGATTACGGGAGACATGTTAGCGCACCAACAAATATGAGATCAAGCAAATATTAGTTACTCATTATTGAATATTAGAAAGCTACGTAGGTAGCTGAGAATCCTCAAATAATACCGGACAGCTTTATACGAAAAAAAATACAGACAAACGTGCGAAAAATAACCTTGCAGAAAAAAGGTCACTTACTGACGTTAAGTTTTCGACACATAATTCACCCATGGTTCCGGAAAAACTTATAAACCTCATTAGATATAAAATAATTTCAACTCTGAGAGACGTTGGTATTGTAAATTGTATATAAGCGTTTATTGCTGAACAGAGGTGCTGCTATTTGTTGCCTGAAGTTGATACCACCTCCGGTTTTCTAGCAGAAAGACACTATTTATCCGCTTTTAGTATAACTAGACGCATTGACCTTGAAAGGAACTTGAACCCAGTACATCGACGCCATATTTTCACAGCACGAACTGTAGTGCCTTAGCGCGGACACATCATAACGAGCGGCTACAAGATGGCTCAGCTATAGGCCTAATCCAATCACTTTCTCTCCGCCTTTCTCTTACTTAATTCCGTAGTTAAACTTGTATGAGTGGCACCACTAATGTACGAACGGCAATTACAGGCTCCCCAACGTGAAAGGAAAAGTAGTTCTACTATAAACATACGCGGATAAAGGAACTGATGTAGCTCGTGACAGATGCAAATATTAACATTCCGTATCACCGAGATATATCCAGCAGTAAACCACCCAAATGTACGTGTTTGTTTTGATTTGTTTTTTCTTAATGCGCAAACAGACGACACTTTAGACAAGTAGCGGTGATTAATAAGCATTGACGGTATTTGTATGTTCGCGGGAAGGAAAAGTTGGCTTTGTGAGTACCAGTTCTGTTAAACAATCCAGTAACTGGCTTACGTTGCCATTGATCGCAACAGTGTGTCCGAATCGCAGTGCATGTTCTTGTAACAATTTATATTGTGCGTATCATTTTCGTTATATTCAATGCTTCTTATTTTGTGTACTTTTTTTTTTTCACGGAAGCGGAAAATTTTACTTGGGACATCACACACAATGAAAGCAGGCATAGTGCTCAGAAAAAAATAACTAGCAAATTTACGGAGAGGTTTTACGTGAATTCACGGAAACGTTCCGTGAAATTTATGGAAAATTCATTGTTGGAAAAGTGGCGTAATCATAATTTAATAATTTTTATTTGCAGGTTTCGGTAATTTATGTGAATTTCCTCTTACACTGTGTGTTTTGTTTTGAGTTATAGACGCCAACTTAAATCGGATAAGCTACAGTAATTGCAATTTTCAGTGAAACCTCTCTCCTAGAAACGGGAAAATTGTTAATAATATGTGTAATTGGAAATATAAATTATAAACCATTCAATTGATAGTATGCTTACTTTGGGCATCTTGTTCTTCAGACACGTAACGGGCGTTCACTACAACCTGCAACAGAGAACACATACACTTTTTCAGTAGGGTTATCTTTGTGTGCTTAATTAGAAACTGTAATGTATTAAGTTACAATGATTTTCAAGGTACGATAACCACATTTCTGTTTCACATTTCGCACCCCTAGAAAAAGAATATCGTCATTGAAATAAAACATCGTTTGTGAGAAAACAAATTTTAAGTTGCGTTTTTTAATTGCACGTTTACAACACACGTTTTTAGTAAAAATACAACGTTTTTTTGTAGCTCGATGTTTATAATAAATTTTAAGTCTACAACACTTCCTTGTTAAAATTCTACTTCTGTTTTACACATTCCACACTGAGGTTTTTGGAAAATTGACTCTCTATTTAGCAACTGGTTTTCAAAAAATTCCTTGTAAAACTACAAACAATAGTTTCTACAGTGCACAACTTGTACATATTCCGCAACCTAGGATGAACCACAGGGGTGGTAGACGTGCGAACGGCATTGCAGTGTATTTGAAATGCACGTATTTAACAGAAACTGCTTCTTAATAAGTTAGAAATCTGTATTCTGATGGAGACATACCACATTTCAGACTTCTCCTGAATTTGACTTCCAGCACATACTGCACGCTGAAAACATTATTTGAGCCCTTCAACATCGACATAAACAACATTGTTTTAATTTTCGTAAATTTAAGTAATATTTTACGCAAGTATATCGTTAATACACTAAAAATGAGTCCGTAATAGCGAAATAAAGCAATGATCTACGCAAATAAACCGTAACAGGCAACAAAACCTCCAAACCAGCAACAAGAAGATAAACATTATCATTTATTTCCTATGTATAAAGTGCAAGTCAAATTATCTGATTCTATTAAGAACGAGAATGCCATAGTATCTCAAAAGGTAAAACGTTTCTCTTAACTGTTTTGTTTCTATTCAAAACTCTGTTGAAAACAAAAATTTTCAACTTTTTTTACAGCAATTCTTTATTACATAATTTAAGAACCCTACGCCGAAAGTAAATCGTATTTTAACCAACGCTTATAATAAATTGAAATAAAGGGGGGAAAATCCCGAATTGAAGAATAGATTAGTAGATTAAATTATAGTTTCCGTATATTTATAGAATTACTTCAGTTATTTTGCGTAATTTTTGTCACCTCAGTAAATGAAAGTCCATAAATTTAGGAAAATATATAGATAATTTTGTATCGTTACTTTCCACTATTTTAAGGAAATATTTTTAACAGTGCATGTTACTATATACTTCACAGATATCTGCGAAAATCGTATAGTGGACCTGATTTAACATTTAAATAAAATTATAGGAATGCCGCTTTAGGTAACATAGTTACGCGCATCACGACCATAAGTTTATACGCCAGTTCAATACGGGGACGCGGTTGGCGTCGTGGCTAGAGAGCTCGCCTCCCACCAAGGAAAACTGAGTTCGATCCCCGGCGGGGTCGCTCCTGGATTTTCGTTCGAGGGAGTCGTGACTAACGATGCCGTTGATCGTCGCGTTTTCTTGGAGACTTCCCGTTCCCCTCGACCTTGTATCCCGGCGCTGATCCATAATCACCTCGCTTCGCCCTCGTCGGCTTTCAAGATAACGTTATTTTAATAACTCTCCGCTGCACTTAAATTTAATACCTTGCTTGTAAATGCGAGGGCGTGTATGAAACACGTTTCCCTTATTTGTCCCTAGCGCTTATACGGTGATTGTAGAATAGTTTAAAGTGAGCAAACGTTTTAACATAGAGAAGCGCAGGACGGAGTACTCGGCAAATATCCGCTGACTGTTTGACTTCGTATCCGCCAGGTATCGAAACCCGTATCACACGGGAGGGAGGCCGGACACCGAAGATATTTAAGTAACAGATGAAGTTTTGTGTTCCGGCGTGAACGAGCCTTTAAAATCAGGCCAACACATTACATGGGCTACCAGGACGTTTGTAGGGTGATCAATTCCGACACTATCACTTCATTAATTAAAATTACAACATTATTGAAAAAATGTGGTCTCATTCGATCGCGTATACCACCACGATCTGAACAGGCTATACCACTACGATCTGAGCAGGGTATACCACTACGATCTGAGCAGGTTATACCACCACGATCTGAGCAGGGTATACCACCACGATCTGAGCAGGGTATACCACTACGATCTGAGCAGGATATACCACCACGAACTGAGCAGGGTATACCACTANCATTCGATCGCGTATACCACCACGATCTGAACAGGCTATACCACTACGATCTGAGCAGGGTATACCACTACGATCTGAGCAGGTTATACCACCACGATCTGAGCAGGGTATACCACCACGATCTGAGCAGGGTATACCACTACGATCTGAGCAGGATATACCACTACGATCTGAGCAAGAACTTGAGTTGGTGCCGCACACGCGCGGGGTATGGATGGGGTCCGCGCTTACGGGACAGTTTTGGGCGTGGCCAAAAATTTACGGGCAGTATACCTCGATACTTTGATGAAATATAACGCTGATTTTTTATCAATGAAATATCTCGTTTAGCTACGTCGATTTAAGCCAAATATACATTTAGTTACGTTCATTTTACACTCCTATACTCCTAATAAAATATTACCTTCTAATGACGACGTAGCTTTCATGTACGTCCTCCATGTGGCGAGTCATTTGAGTTTGGAAGCTAAGTAGTTGTTAGTCCCCCCCCCCGCTCCCTTTTCAACCCTATTTTATGGTATATGTTGTCGTTGCAATTGCGACTGTCAACCGGAACAGGAGCAACCAACGACTTTACACAAATACAGGGTATCCTGTTCATTTCCCCTTTTCACTGCCTGAACCTAGACGAGGGGAGCAGCAGAATCACCTGCTGCCTGTGCATTGGCCACAATGATGGTACAATTTTGAGAACTGCAGGTCTTGTATACCATGACTTGTTAGGTCCCTAGTCAGGTTTGGGATTGTATGTAAATGCTTCTAAGCCGGAAGATTATCGTGACAATAATAACACCGAGGGAACTGCGTTAGAAAAAATATGGGGCGGAAGGTTAAAGCCGATGTGAGATCGCTAACTGCTGGGATTCGAGCGCCCGACTGCCTGTTACTCGTTGCCCTGAAGTGGCGTACCGGTTGCCTGAATCGGCAGGCGCTACCGGTATCTAAAGGCAAGGTTTATAGAGCCTTTCTGAGAACCGCTTTTGCTTTCTACCCCTTGTTCTTACTACCATCTCATGTGGGTGATTTTTAGCGCTTCAACAGTGGGGTCATCGGTCACTAGAGACAGAAGAGGTTTTTGGTACAAGTAGGAAACGGGGAAGGAATCGGTTGCGATGTCTGGAGGAATTTTGCGTGACAGTTAGGGGCGACATTGGCACGCACATAGAACGTCTGGTCACCTTTAGAGTGCGAGGAACTGAACTGATATGCAGTCTTAATCTCGTCGACTTTACTCATAAAACTGTCAGTGGTGACCCTATCATTTTATTGTGTAACATTGAAGACTTACTGCATCTCCTTATCCTATGTTAAGTAGTCTCTGCCGGAATCTTCCACACCTAAAAAGGATTGTGGAACTGTCGCTTAAGCTCATTTTCACTTTAAATAATACACATTAGAGACGGAAACAGAAAACGGAAACTGCCATTCGGACATAAAAAGTGTCTTAAATATAATTCGTAAACAGACACCGAAGGCTGAACATCTGCACAATGTTTGGTGGACTGAGCTGACGGCGTCCTTAAGGAACCATTACAGCATTTGAGTTAAGTGACTTTGGAAATCCATGGGAAACTTAGACTTTCAAAATTACAGGGTCGTGAATCGAATCCGGGTCCACTACAATACGATTCCAGTGTGTTTCCACTGCGAAACCTAGCTTGACCTCTATTATACATTGCCATGTGCCTGAACACTACCGTAAAATTCACGCCTCTATATAGTGACGTCAAATAATTCTTACTCTAACGTCGATGATATAAAAAGAAATAACTTTCAGTGGCCATGATTTTAAAACACATGCGTGTATCATTTCATTATAAAAAACCCCTTTTAATGTTTTTAATTCGTCCACACCGTCGCTGTGAATATGACCGATAGCGATTATATTATACTAATTGTCGNCGATTATATTATACTGAATTTCGTTATGGAAGACTGTTCCAAAAGAATATCGCTAGACAATATAATGGCGTGCTTAATTCTGTTATTTAAAGTGCAGCGTTTTCATAAGCGGCTTCTGAAAGTGGTAGTTCTCATGTAACGTAGTTAAGTACCCATGCGTATTTATAATTATTTTAAGTTTCACGTTTTATGGCAGTAGTTAACTTTCACACGTGATGGAATGATACACAACAATTAGAAATAAGAAAAAAAGGGCGAATTTCGACATTGTTCAGTTTACCCTTAACCAACGACACACGCGTTTAAATCGTGTAGTGGACATGGGTTAGTGTGCGTTTGCGAGCTGTGCAGTAATCAATATTCGAGCCCTAAAAATGAACTCTTTTTTTGCCTCTTTAACTGTATGTACCAAATGGCTTGGTCTAACGTCAGATATTTTTTTACTTAGTAACGTGTTTTTAAATATCAGTGCGCACCGGCCCGTTTAAGAATCGAATGTAAGGCAAACGTTGACGTCAATCTACGAGCACACGATTGTGACAGTTGCGTGGGTAGGCTGTGTGAATATGTCGGGGGACATCAGAAAAATTCTAAAATCAGTCTATATGATCTTTTGTCAGTGTTTTTCAATGACTACGCGTTGCGTGATATTTATGCGTGTCGAAGGGCCATACCGCACTGGCGACCTTGTGGTTTTCTGATCGCCGTAATTCAACATCGTGGTTAGTGATTGGCTGGGTGACTGCCATGGACTGTCGCGTAGCCGTCATACGAATACCCAGTGAAGCGGAGAAATTTGGGTGGCCCTTAACAACGAGGTCTTGAGAGCCGGTGATGGCGAAGTGAGGGTAGTATGTAGCAGCGCCTTAGTGTAAGGGTGAAAGGGGTGGGAGATCCCCGAGAAAACCCTCCGACCAACGGCATCGTCCGGAACGATTACCACGTGCGAAAATCTCGGAGCAACCCCGCCGGGAATCGAACCCGTTTCGACTAGGTGGGTGGCGAGTAGTCTGACCACAACATCACCACGCCCCTGCGAATCCCCAGGCAGCCATAAATACATCCGAACTCTCACGCCCGGAGGCGTTAAGTGACTGTTCCACAAGTTTCGCAATGGCCGACAGCCATGAAAAATTATAACACATCACGTTTTCGTAATGAACCAACGAAAACTTGTCACGCTTACTGCGACGATCTATTTTACATTCCAATGCAATGGAAATAGTTTTTTACAAGCGCCCTTTATGTGACGTATTTAATAGCGCTTCTGTCGTGGACACCCCAAACTCCAGAATATCGTTTCTACACAATCACAGACGAATGTGCTATGAGAAACAGTAACTCCCGACGTGTTGTCAAAGTTCTCACGTGGGATAGCTTCGCAATGCTGATCATTCAGAGTTGGAGGTTATAGACCACAATGTGTTCGGCCGCATGCAATATTTACAGTAGGCTGCGCGCTTCGGAAAGGATCAAATGTTAGCGGATCGATACAATAAAACAAAATGATACTGGTGAGGCCGGTGTGGGCCGCATCAACTTACCACAACTGCGACCAGTGCTACAGCGGCTACGATCAGGGATTTCATCTCGACTGGTTTGTTTGCAGGGTTGCACTGTGAATGTTCGCTGGCGGTGGTCGCCGTTATATACGCCCCTCGGCGCAGGAAGTCAGAGAAACGCGACAGGAAGCTGGCGCTGGCCGTTAACACGCGATAACTGAGAGACAAACAGCCGCTGTGCAGCCTTCACGGCCCGGGGCTCTGATGGTCGCGATATTAAAAACCGCGTGCAAATTGGCGAATCGCTTTTGATGCTCGTTTCCGCTCTCGCCGCACGCGGGCGATGTTCCGAGCAGGAAGATCTGCGGCCACCAGCGTTGCGGACCTTTGTGGAAACGGTGCTCTCTTCCCAGCACGAACACGCGGAGGCGGAAATGTCGGCATGTTTCCACAGTTATTCCTCTCCGTAACATCAAGTCCGCAAACGGGAGCGGATCGCAGGCGGCAGCACTGTAACCACTAACTGTGTTCCAACCCATTGAAAAACACCAAGTAGAGAGAAGTGGTGTTTGTCCACGTGTAAACGGACATTTAGACATACCGTTTCGGCGTTGACATTGGAAGGCAAGTTCACCACTACGTGGGTTCATAATGAAGCCACCAAATTAAGGAGTGTTCTGAAAACCACGGGTACGTAAGAAAACGGACAGGATCTAAAATGCACGAATACGTAATGTATGATAAATAAAAAATCTGTTTCAAATTACCAACACAATCATTATAATATATAGATTTATCATATGATACGCATGTAAAGTTTAATATTTCAGGTAAGCCATACATGCGTGTTTACGAAAACAAAACTAATAAATAGCCATATTAAAATAACTTTTTAAATTGTGTTAATATTGACGTGTTCACTCGTCACCACTGCAGGACAGAGAAGAATGGCTACATGATACTCTTTGTCTATTTAATTTTTTAATAACTATATTTACCGACAAAATTGTTAATTTCCCATCTCAAATCAATTAATAATAACGATTTCTAGGCAGTGATGTTGTATTTTGTTTTGAGACTTGAACTCACCAAACTGTTAATGCTTCCAAGTGGAATAACCTATGTATTCATGTAGCGGCTATAAATGTCTACATCTTAATATGCAAGCGTAAGTTTCATCAACTCTTCAAAATATTCCATCATTATTTAAGAGTTATATTTGTAGATTTATTTGTAGCATACACCACATTCCCTCCCCTCAGGGCTTCGGCGGCTGAGTGGTTAGCCTGCTCGCCTCCCACCAATGCGAACCGGGCTCAATCCCCGATTGTGTCACTCGCGGATTTTCGTACGTAGGAAATCATGCCGGACGATGCCGCTTGTCGTCAGGTTTTCTCGGGCTCTCCAGTTTCCCCCCACCATCCCCCTTTGCATTCCTGCGCTGGTCCATACTCAACTCGCTTCACCCTCCTCGGCTCTCAAGACCTCGCTGTTAAGAGCCGCCCAAATCTCTTACTCGCTCACCCTCCCACTCCTCCGATAACTTTGTTTTATTACGAACCAAAACGAAGACAGTTGATCCCAATATTTGATTCCTGTTGGCTACACACCTTCATGAACCACACTTTGGGGTTTTTAGAGCGTTTGAGGCAGGGAAGCGCGGGAGCGATAATGACGACACTGACACGCGTGGCTGATGCACTCTCGCTCATACGCGCGACGTGCTGAACAGGCGTGCGGTGTTTCCGTCGTGCTGCGTTTACCTATGGGACTTTAAGCGGCGACCCTATCATTTCACCGGTGGGAAGTCTGTAGCAAATTTCACTGAATGTCGCTATAATAGTCTCGCATGTTTCTAACCAGTGTATTATGATATACATACATCAGCGTTAAATAGCAGTTTTAGCTATGTTGGAAGGCTCGGGAATAGCATTTATAATGTGCATGATGCATTGAGAGTATAACGCGTACCTCGTCTGAGGTGTGTTATTTTTTCGAACATCGGTATCATGGAGACACTGTTAATTGTGTCGTAAAAAAAAAACCCGGTAGGCGGTTGGTTCACGATGAAAAACGAGTAGGTTCTGAACGAGTGTATAATAACTTGTACGTGTAATGTGGTTCACGATGGTCATGTACACGTTATCGTTCATCTAATCATACGAAGATGATGTTGGCACCTTGGCTGAATAAAATGAGTGAAGAAGGAGTGAAGAGATTGGGGCGGCTCTGAATAGTGTTTTGTGAGCCGATGAGGGTGGTTGAGGTGAGTATGGAGCGGCAACGGAATGAAAGGACGGGGGAAACAGGAAATTCCCGAGAAAACCCACCGACCAGAGGCATCGTCCGGCACGATTACAATATGCGAAAATTCTGGGGTGGCACGGCCGGGGATTTAACCCGGTTTTCCTTGGTGGGAGGCAAGCAGGCTAACTGCTCAGCCACCATGGCCCCTTTGGCTGAATAAAGGTTATTTAAGCTCCTTTTCGTGGCATTCAAGGGAAGTTAAAATTTCGCAATATGTGTATGACAGAATTTGAGAATTTTATTATTATATTAGTTTCGAAAAGCACTTTATTTAATGATAAAGCTGTAAAAAATAAATGTCGTGGGCAAAACCGAAACAGTTTTTATTAGTACAGTGGGCCTAATCAGTGTTTCCATTGAGCAAATAATAAAACTAATTACCAAGAAAAATTCACAGTAATAAGAATAATAAAACGTCCTAATTTTTTTGTGGTGAATTTAAAGTATTATCGCCTTCTTTTACACTTAATAACTTTGCATAATAAAAGATAACACTAATTTTTTTAAAAGAAAAGAAATAATAATGAAACAAAATTTTATGTCTATTACAAATCTTACAAAATGCAAAGAAATGAGGCTCTACACAGACAAATTGGATAGTTATAATAGGTACTGCCAGCATACAAAGATGAATTGGAATTTGTTTCATTACTAAAATATAGTGAGCTAAAATATGTACGTAGCCACACTTTTTAAAATGAGTGCCTCACCTTCATAAAACATACCAGTTAACATAATCTGCTGCAGAACTAATTCTTCACCAATTTTGGTAGGAATCTGTCAATTGTTACCCGTAATGTTACAGATAAAACTTTATTTTTATTTGTGGTGATATCTTACAAAATTGAGGACAAAATATAGTCTGTGTAGATACTTTTGATTGTTGTAATTTATAATGCCAGTATATAAAGTTAAGATGGAATAGATTACATTGTTTCAACAATATAACATTCAAAGCTATAATAGCAATATGGGCGCCATTTTGAGAATAAATGTCTGAAATGCTTAAAACATACCACTTAACATAATATAATCTCTGTACCACTTGTTTGCCACATTTGATAGGATTCGGTCAATTGTTTTTGGAGATGTAACATAAAAAAGTATTTTGTCAAGTTGCGCTGTCTCACAAAAGAGTGGAGAAACGATGCTCAGTGCAGATAGAATTTTTATTTGTAATATTGTCTGCCAGCGTACAAAGTAAAGTTGGAATTAATTAAATTGTTCCGATGATGTAGCAAGCTATGCTAAACTAGCTAATTGGCCACCATTTTGATAGTAGGGGTTTAAAACATATCACTTTACATCATCTGCGTCAGTACTATTTGTTTGCCAAATTTGGTAGGAATCGGTTAATTGGTTACCGAGATATGACAAAACGTTTTTTATTCGTAGTGCGCTATCTTAACAAATGACTGACAAAAGTGGTATGTGCTGGTATGTATGATGTTTGTAGTATGTATGATGCTTGTAATACTTCTAGCATACAACATTTGGACGAATTCGTTCAAATTGTATTGTAGATATAGCAAATATACCTAAAATATTTGTATGGTCGCCATTTTTAAAATCAGTACCGAATCAAGTTTAATTACTTATGTTTATTTTTCCCATCATAGTATTACTTACGCATCTAATTGGGAGAGAATTGGTGTGATATTTTGCTATATATAGTGTACATTTTTCATTTGATGCTATCTTCCAAAATGGTGGATCAACAACAATATTCATCTCACATTTTAATACTTACTTGATGCTTTGCATGAATACAAAATTATGGTTAATTCTGTTGAATGGTTCCCGAGATAAGATATTAAATCCCAAATTTACAAAAAATGTCGCCATTTTTAAAGTAAGTGCCTGACGTGCCCTAAAAATATGAAATTTGGGTCTCCTTACAAAGGAAAATATGTGTACCGAGTTTCGAGAAATTCTGTTGGTGGGTTCAAAAATTGAATGGGAGGACACACACGCTCACAGAGTCACACTCATTCTCACCTACACATACACACACACAACCGCACAGACAGGAAAGTAATCTCATAAGCCATTCGTTTCTTCGCAAAGTAAGCTAAAAAGTAAAGAAACTCCCGGATATTCGGTCACCGCCTTCGCCATCGATCTCTACCGAGCGAGATGGGGCAGTGGTGACTCACTGGACTCGCATTCAGGAGGACCCGGGTTCGATTCGCAGTTCGGCCATCCTGATTTCGGTCATCCATGGTTTCCCGAAATCAATCCACGCTTATGATGGAATGGGTCCTTATCGAAGGCCATGTCTGATTTATTCCCATTCCTTCCCCACACCCTCTTCCCCGAGCAAATGCTCTGTCTCTAATGCAGACGCTGCTCGTGGGTTTCAACACAGGTAGGGTTTCACACTGATAGTGGATATTTGAGAGGGAGGGAGAGTTGGGTAATTAACTACATAACAGTTTTTATTTTTTAAGTTTGAAAGTGCGAAAGTGACTTTTCGTTTCACAAAACAAAAAAGAAAAACACGTTGTTGGACTCCATGAAACCAAAAAGAAAAATAAAAAATTATTTCATGAGAACACAGCTTTAAAGAATATTAATCGTAATTCTGAAAATTTCATCAAGTTTTTCATTTCTAATCTCTAAATAGTATAAAACAAAGTCACTTATCCGCATCTGTCTGCGTATTCGCTCAGTACGTCTAAACTACTTTATGGATTTTGATGCGGTTCTCAGCATCATTTAGAGAATTTCTTGAGGAAGGTTTTGGTGTATATTACATTTATATTTAATGTGAGGATAGTAGAGAAATGTCGAACAGTTTGTAATCAAGTCGTAAAGAATTGCTTTTAGGGCGCTTACATGGCTTGCGCTGACTAAACCATAAAAGATACATCAAATTAATGTACTACAGCATTGTAGCTCTAAAAAAGGTTTACAGAAAAGTTCACGATAGCATAATTTTAAGGATTACCCACAATAACCATTTTTGTCTATCAAAGTATCGCTGTAAAAAANAAAAGTTCACGATAGCATAATTTTAAGGATTACCCACAATAACCATTTTTGTCTATCAAAGTATCGCTGTAAAAACTAAATTGTTACCGGGCGAAACCGAGCCGGTTCGTTAGTTAATATATATTTTGAACTAAATACTTGCACATAATCAATTGAATTCAATTAAAATTTGCCTAGTGTCATTAATGGTTATTAAGTATAATAACATGCTCCTAAATATTTTCTCAAAGTATATGTAAAAAAAGAATACAAATGAATGTATAGCATAAGGAAGGGAAACAAAATTGCTTTTGCCAACATTTCAAGTCAAGTTTCAAGTAATTAGTTCAGTAAAATTTTAGTAATAAACATGGACAAATGGACAGACAAACAAGAATTTTCATTGTTATTTACCTAAACGAACATTTGACAAGCACTAAATAAATATTCAGTGAACTTCAAATTTTCATTTTGCTTAGATTTTAATTAAGTTCTTAGATTTCATACTGAAATCGAAAATAAAAAAATATTTTTTTCTTCATCCCTTCAGTTTTCTGATTATTCAAAAATTATGGTGCATGGATAAATCAGCGTTAGATTGCACCCTGGTTTTGAAAAATCCTGTATTAATTTTTTTCTACAAAATGTTTAATAATAAGAAATTATTTTAACGTGGTAATTTCTCTTCTCACTCCTTATTTATGATCTACAAATTAAATTTTCCCGTAAGTTTATTTTGTAATTTTTAAATCACAGAATAATTAAAAAATAAAATACAAAATTTCCATAAAAACTAAATACAGCATTTTTTTTAGTCACGCTCACATGTTTATTTGTGCTTAACATACAAGTCAAAATTAAATTTTCTTCTAGTTGTCTGCTGCCAACTTGACGGCTCATTAATGATTAGGTCATTTGTTTTTTAATTTCATTTATTTTCCTCTAGTAATAATTTAGAAAAATAAATATTTTGTCAAATTGCTACATTTATTCTGTTGATGTTAAATGAAATTCAAATATATTAAAAATAGCATAGCTACAAAATTCTAAATGCTTCACTTCGCACCTGATGTAATCACCAGCTTGATGACAGCAAAGGAATATAAACGCGCGCGCCAGTTTCTCATCCCACGATTGTCGTCGGGTTTCATGTCCTCTCATCCATTCATACCACAAACACTTCGTTGCCGCCAGTGTTTCCACGAGCAAAAAACTGAAAATGGACCTGCCGGGGATCGTACCCTGATCGCATACATGAGAGGCGAGCTNAAAAGTTCACGATAGCATAATTTTAAGGATTACCCACAATAACCATTTTTGTCTATCAAAGTATCGCTGTAAAAAATAATTGTTACCGGGCGTAGCCGGGCCGGTTCGATAGTTAATATATATTTTGAACTAAATAATTGCACATAATCAACTGAATTCAATTAAAATTTGCCTAGTGTCATTAATGGTTATTAAGTATAATAGCATGCTACTAAATATTTTCTCAAAGTATATGTAAAAAAAGAATACAAATGAATGCATAGCATAAGGAAGGGAAACAAAATTGCTTTTGCCAACATTTCAAGTCAAGTTTCAAGTAATTAGTTCAGTAAAATTTTAGTAATAAACATGGACAAATGGACAGACAAACAAGAATTTTCATTGTTATTTACCTAAACGAACATTTGACAAGCACTAAATAAATATTCAGTGAACTTCAAATTTTCATTTTGCTTAGATTTTAATTAAGTTCTTAGATTTCATACTGAAATCGAAAATAAAAAAATATTTTTTTCTTCATCCCTTCAGTTTTCTGATTATTCAAAAATTATGGTGCATGGATATATCAGCTTTACATTGCACCCTGGTTTTGAAAAATCCTGTATTAATTTTTTTCTACAAAATGTTTAATAATAAGAAATTATTTTAACGTGGTAATTTCTTTTCTCACTCCTTATTTATGATCTACAAATTAAATTTTCCCGTAAGTTTATTTTGTAATTTTTAAATCACAGAATAATTAAAAAATAAAATACAAAATTTCCATAAAAACTAAATACAGCATTTTTTTTAGTCACGCTCACATGTTTATTTGTGCTTAACATACAAGTCAAAATTAAATTTTCTTCTAGTTGTCTGCTGCCAACTTGACGGCTCATTAATGATTAGGTCATTTGTTTTTTAATTTCATTTATTTTTCTCTAGTAATAATTTAGAAAAATAAATATTTTGTAAAATTGCTACATTTATTCTGTTGATGTTAAATGAAATTCAAATATATTAAAAATAGCATAGCTACAAAATTCTAAATGCTTCACTCCGCACCTGATGTAATCACCAGCTTGATGACAGCAAAGCAATATAAACGCGCGCGCCAGTTTCTCATCCCACGATTGTCGTCGGGTTTCACGTCCTCTCATCCATTCATACCATAAAAACTTCGTTACCGCTAGTGTTTCCACGAGCAAAAAACTGAAAATGGACCTGCCGGGGATCGTACCCTGATCGCATACATGAGAGGCGAGCTGCCTTTCCCACTGCGCCACTACTGGCCCTTTGATGACTCGAGAGCGTTGCCGTCATTTTCCTCTTTTTTCACTCATTTTGTCTTTACTATGGTTATTTGTGTGAACTGAGTGATGCGAATGTTTACCAAAAAAGGGAAACGTATTTTTTTTCACGTTTGTTACTTTTCGCGCGATTTATTAGTGGCATTGGTTTTTGGTAGCACGGAAATATTGTGGTGATCACTCTATACACACAAATGCATTTTCGGGTTTGCATGTGTGATATAATTGCCGAATTGAAAGAGATTATGACGGAGCTTAACGGCTGAAATCGTTGGTATCGAATAGGATGAAGTGGTATGGGTATGGATCATGGGTGAAATGCATGTTTGGCGGGTGGTGTGCGGGGATGCAGGAGTACCACGAGAGAACCCATCCACCACCGGCAACATCCCCCACAACTCCTACATGCGAAAATTAGGGGGAACTTATTTACAGGCTCAGACACTTGATTGACATAGGGAAAAGGTGGGAATCATTCGCACATTGACAAGACTTCTTTAGTCATCGATGAATTGAAGGAAAGGGGTTACATCGACTGAAACCCTCGGGTACTGCCCATGATCTGCAAGCATCTGAAACATGCAAAGTTCAAGTGTATGAAATAGGTATAAAAGTAAATTCATGAAAACATAATAGAAAACCGTTAATTTTTTTAATATTTCGCTACCGCTATTCTGAAAAATCTATTAGTTAAGAGTTTTATAAAATAAATTGTTAGAGTTGGTTTTATGCTAAGTTAGGCTAATTTTTAAGATATTTCCGAAATCCCAGCTTTTCTTATATGGATTTCTGTATTTTTGAAAGTATAAGTTTTGAAAAGTGTTTTTAATGAATTTGCATTGTCAATTTTCATCTGTATTTCTACAACAGGATTTACCCGAGCAGTGCGCACCCAGTGTTGATTTATTATGACATAAAGTGATAAATAGGTTTCCAATTGTTAGCATTGTAGGCTTGTTAAGACATGAGATTTCAGCGTATTCTAAGCTTTTTTAACATGGTTGTGCATCGTATGCATGGTAAATAATAAATGTTGGGATTTACCTACATTGTGCCGTTCTTAGATGTGTAGGTAAAAACTGTGAATGTAAATCTTTGGTAAACGTATTTAGCAATAAGTATCGTTCGTTGCTGGATTTTCGAAACATCATAAGAAGTGTGATCATGTTCCTTGTAAAACATGATGTGCAGATGGTGAACACGGATCCATCCGCCATCATGGTTGACGTCACAGCCAGGGCTCGCGGCCGACAGCTATGTCTTTAAAATTTATTTTAATAAAGAAATTTCAATAAAAATTACCTTAATAAAAATTATGTTAAGAAAAATAATAATTTAAATAGAAATGTATAAAGATGAAAAAACATTGGCAAGCCACCTTGGATTTCTAATAATTATATTGGTTTTCCTAGAAAAACAAATAAAGGGATTGTAGACGCAGATTATAATTCCATTTTTCTACTTTTTAATTAATTTTATATGTTTTTTTATTCTTAACGCAAGCGAGTAATGTTATCGCAACCCAGAGCATTTGAGGACGCATTTATTACCCTTCCTCACTCCCGCCAACACCTAACCGCAGAAATTGTTTAAAAAAAATTTATTTTATAAAAATTAAATAATTTCGTCCCGCACACCTTGGATTTAAAATAATTACCCCACCCCACCCTCCTCCAGCATCCACTTCACTCAAGCCACGACCCACTTACGCCCACCCCTTTCCCGAACCACCTCTCTCAACCACGTCCCCATCCCCCANTGGATTTCTGTATTTTTGAAAGTATAAGTTTTGAAAAGTGTTTTTAATGAATTTGCATTGTCAATTTTCATCTGTATTTCTACAACAGGATTTACCCGAGCAGTGCGCACCCAGTGTTGATTTATTATGACATAAAGTGATAAATAGGTTTCCAATTGTTAGCATTGTAGGCTTGTTAAGACATGAGATTTCAGCGTATTCTAAGCTTTTTTAACATGGTTGTGCATCGTATGCATGGTAAATAATAAATGTTGGGATTTACCTACATTATGCCGTTCTTAGATGTGTAGGTAAAAACTGTGAAANTATGCATGGTAAATAATAAATGTTGGGATTTACCTACATTATGCCGTTCTTAGATGTGTAGGTAAAAACTGTGAAAGTAAATCTTTGGTAAACGTATTTAGCAATAAGTATCGTTCGTTGCTGGATTTTCGAAACATTATAAGAAGTGTGATCATGTTCCTTGTAAAACATGATGTGCAGATGGTGAACACGGATCCATCCGCCATCATGGTTGACGTCACAGCCAGGGCTCGCGGCCGACAGCTATGTCTCTAAAATTTATTTTAATAAAAAAATTTCAATAAAAATTACTTTAGTAAAAATTATTTAATAAAAAAATAATTTTAATAAAAATGTATAAAGATGAAAAAACATTGGCAAGCCACCTTGGATTTCTAATAATTATATTGGTTTTCCTAGAAAAACAAATATAGGGATTGTAGACGCAGATTATAATTCCATTTTTCTACTTTTTAATTAATTTATATGTTTTTTTATTCTAAATGCAAGCAAGTAATGTTGTCGCATCGCAGAGCATTTGAGGACGCATTTATTACCCTTCCTCCCTCTCGCCAACACCTAACCGCAAAATGTGTTTTAATAAAAATTTTATTTTATAAAAATTAAATAATTTCGACCCGCACACCTTGGATTAAAAATAATTACCCCACCCCACACTCTCTCCGCACCCACTTCACTCAAGCCACAACCCACTTACGCCCACCCCTTTCCCGAACCACCTCTCTCAACTACGTCCCCATCCCCCACTTAGCCAACCCCCTCCTCTCTTCTTATCATCACCATCCTTCACCCCCACACCCATTTCAATTTAGTACATGATTCGTCCAAATCGAACCCAAGACATTATCTCATAGCAATATTAAATTTTTTTTGTTATACACATACCATATATATTTTCCACCCATAAATGATAAATATTTTCATTATCATATAACCAATGCATTATTGGTTTAGAGCATACCTTCAATCACGATTATTTCTAGAACTTTTACGAATATAATATTTCATTTATAAAAATTCATATTGTATGTATTGTTCTTAGCATTTTAAGAACATTTAAAAGCTAACGACGTATCATAGAGCTCTTTTTTTTTCAGTTGGGTCTGAATCTTTAATTAAACTATGTGCCCGTGACCTCACTGAGTTTTTTTATGTTTGTTAAATAATTATGCAGCAAACCACATTTTCACAAGTCAGGTTGTAAGCAGGCCAGTATTTGTAGACATAGGCAAATATAATTTTCGATCTCTCACGGGCCAGATTCGTCAATTTGAGTTTGGCAAGCATCACTTCTAGCCCCAGAATTGTATGCGTGTATAAGACCCGCGACAATTTATAGAAATAGTTAAAAGCTTAAAAAATATATATATATATTTCCATCATAGTACTTTTTTAAATCAAAATCAGTTTATAACAAGGAGGAAACTACGAGGGTTATTCGGAAAGTAAGGTCCGATTTCGTATAAAACATAAATCATCACAGTTTTTTTCAAAAACTTTTTTTATTTAATTCCTTACATGCTTTTCTATTTTTCTACATAGTTTCCATTTTTTGTTTAAAAATTTGTCATAACGTTCTACAAGCTTTTGTATGCCTAAGTCATAGACGTCTGCCGCCTGTGAGGATAACGGGTCTGTAACTGCTCCTTTCATGTCTCGTCCCCTGTGACAATCTTCTCTAAAAATTGACCACCTTCCTTACGATATCGGTCTAAAAAATCAAGAGCGCAAGCAATTCTTTTCATTTGGTGTTCCTCAGAAAGCAGCCTGGAAACCCAACGTGCGCACAATTTGTGAAATTNGCGCAAGCAATTCTTTTCATTTGGTGTTCCTCAGAAAGCAGCCTGGAAACCCAACGTGCGCACAATTTGTGAAATTGCATATTTTCAGAAACAATTTTGTGCAAAGTTGTTCTACCCACATTCGGAAATTCCAATTTTAAAGTTGAAATTGTGAATCGCCGGTCTTCACGAATCTTTTCGTCCACGGTTTTGACCAAATCTTCTGTGATCACTGATGGTCGGCCTGATCGCGGTTCATCATGGACATTTTCCCGGCCGTCCTTGAAAGCTCTCACCCACTTACGCCCTTTGCTGTCACTCGTCGCATTGGGGCCATACACTTTACTTATCTGTCGATGAGTTTCCGCTGCTGAAACGTTCCTTGGTGTCACAACCGAATCACTGACCGTATTTAACTGACGGCGGGATGATCAATTGTTTTAAACATTTAGAACTGACACTGTAAAAAGTATACTGCAACAATACTAATGCAAATGACGTCGTTTGACGAGCAAGGCATGCCGGGAGTCGGTACACATGCCCGTTACAATGTTCGCGTGGCATTCAATTAGCTACGGTGATTCGGACCTTACTTTCCGAATAACCCTCGTATATAGGGTTAAAATAAGAAATAGTATATACAATTATTTTTGTTTTTTATAATTATTAAAATATGTTACTACAAAGGAACTAAAAAAAATAATTCATGTTCGTCTGTGTAAAGTCTGCATCCTTATACACATCACCTTCAGTTCTAACTCGTTAAACATGAAACCAACTATTCGGGCACTCGTCAACTTCGTGCCGTTGGCAGTAAGCTTGAAGGCAAAGTCCTTGCAGCATAAGCTACAGCGATATGCCCTTGAAAGGTCTGTAGATGATACACTAGCGGTCCCAGATGGTTTAGTTGTCGTCACGCCGGGAGAAGCAGGGACAAGGGATGAAGATGTCTTCGTAGAAAGAGATATTGGTCCTTGTGAAGAGTAGGCAGGCTCGCATCCATACTGGTCGCAGCATATTTTGGTGGAGGTACCATAGGATCGAAATTACCGCCCACCATACTGCCAGCGGAGGTCGCAAGAACGCTCTGTTGCAGAGCTGGCACGAAAATTTCGACGAGGCCATCAGTTTGACATTGCATGACTCTACATGTTTGCAGTAAGTATTGTTGCGGTAGAACAGCGATCCACACCGTAAGCACAAATATTTCATGCGGTAGGAATTGTTCATAGAGAGACGAATTTCATGCCACCGTGCGATGTGTTGGCGAAGAAATTTCTTGGTGGAGTAGCTGCAGGCATAAGTTTTCTTTGGCGGAGGTGATACAGCCGATGACCCGAACTAAGCCGGAGATGGGTCAGCCAAAGAATTAGATGGTCCAGCCAAAGAAACAGATTTTGCATTAAAAAAATTGTTCTATCAGTTCGTCCGAAGGTGCGGTAGACTGCGTAGAAAATAGCGAAGACGATTCAACGGAAGAAGTCGATAGCATCGAACTAACCTCGGTCGATAGCGCTACTGCTGGACCCAAAACTGGTATCTCCATAATAGATATGTCAGTTACTGTCACCTGCTGCGACGATCTAGCTTTCACCTAGGTCACTATCAAACTAAGCTGGTTTACTCGAACCCAGCTACCTACATATCCACTCATGACGTCATGCAGATGTTGTGGTGCATCGTGGGAGGCGATGGCATTTGCACTGTTGCACCTGATGATGAGTTGACGAATGCAGTATTCGTTATCGTCGTAGGCATTGGCAATGTGGGAGTATCGGTACGAAAAGATGCCACTCTTGTCAATCACACCAACGCGACGATGAAAGTTGCAGTAACTCAGATATAAAATTCTTCCCAGCACTGTAGGCTCCTTAAAGACATAACTATCACCAATCCATAGGCTTCTCACATGCCTAGGCCCCTGTGTATATATATACACTTTGCGAAAACAGAATTTAAATTGCGATGCAACGATGTAAACTGCAAAGAGGAAAGATCGACCGCTCGGCCAACATCAGAGGATGGTGCAGCTTGTTCATACTGTTTCAGATGCCTTTTTAAACTATCGGTGCGCGAAAACTGTTTACAACACTTCTCATATCGATCAGTCATGTGGACGGTACTCATCAAACATGGCGTTCCTTCCATGCCTCCGTGCTTCATTAGCATTTGCGAAAGTCTTGTCGTAGTAGCTGCACGGAAGTCTTGAAGAAATCAACGAGCCACCAAGGGTATTTACAGCTGAAGTTTTTTCCTTCGATGAATCTCCAGTGTGTGTCGCGTCAGTTACCACCCTACTACATCCCCGATGCAATGTGTGCAGATAACGCTTAGCAGGCAGTGAAGGGAGACCAGTGCAGGTTCTCACTTCTGTAACCAAGCTGCAATTTCCTTTTTTCACATGTGAAAGTAATATGTTCCACATTCCGAATACAGTTGACCTCATGTCACCGAGCATTGCGGCTTTTAGTAAATTTCTTCTTGAAGTAACGACGAAAACAATATTCTGTAATAGGTTTCTCCATCTTGGGTCAAGACTATGTCCCCCTTAACAGTTTGAATAACAACTAAGCTTGCTAGTCCCGGTGTAGCTGTACATACATATATACAAGCCGACGAAATATTTCACCTCAATCAAGTAAATAATTTTAAAACGAAACAGTACAGGATTTATGTGTTGTTTCATAAAAAGGGAGGCTTAAAACACTGTAGCAGACAAGATTTATAAAGGAATGCGAACAACAAATTACATAAACCTCAATAACAAACATTAAAAATACTGACCTAGAGGTCACATATTTAAACAAAGAAAGTTGAGTGGGAACACCTCCAAATGCACCCACAACATTAAATTACACAAAATAATGAAGAAACCCTCCAAATATGCCATCCTCTGAAGGTGCAGTATAAAAAAGTGAAATATACATATTAAATATTAGCACCCTAAGCGAGTTTTAAAAAATTTGGAAATAAACCGATGGGAAAAAAACTGAAACTATTTAATAAGTATACGAAGCCGAGACCGTAACATCGAGTCATCATAATCCTGGTTTGTACTCCGTTTGGGAAGAAAACCGAAAATCTCAATGCGTAAAAATCAAAAGCATACTATAATTTACCTGAAGATCCTTCGAGTCAGACGTGGTGAAGTGTTATCCCAAAGCTATCCTAGGGTTCCGGCATGTGGAGTACTGGCTGGGCGATCCACGATACGAGGATGCCATGTAAAACATTGAAGCCTGCGAAGGTGTGAGTCATGCCCGCCTCTACTACACCCTGGCAACTGCGTACAACCCGTGAATANCCATGAAAAACATTGAAGCCTGCGAAGGTGTGAGTCATGCCCGCCTCTACTACACCCTGGCAACTGCGTACAACCCGTGAATAATGAACGTCGAAGGTTAGTCAAAAGTTTATTTTATAGACAGAGTCCGGTGCGATGGTCAAACCTATGCAGTATACAACATGAAGCCAGATGTAACACTACCATGCAGCACCAACGAACTGTTGGAGCCGAACGTGGGTGAACCCATCATNAACACTACCATGCAACGCCAACGAACTGTTGGAGCCGAACGTGGGTGAACCCATCATCATTAAAGAAGGCATCCAGCATATGTATTCTGATATACGACATAGGGCCAGGAATCAGTGCTTTGCTTCAGGGAAGAATGTGATGGCGAGATGCATAGACTCCTACTGGATGAAGAAGCTGGCATGGTTCCATACGTCGAGCGGATCAGAACTTGTCGCAGCCTGCTGTGCAAGGTAATGATAAACTCGCCAGATGAGAATGTGAAAAAAAAGTACTGACAGTTTGGGGCTTGATAGTGAGGAGTGGTAGAAAAATTTGTGACGAGGGCGAGAAATTATTTTGGTATGTGCAAAGTGTAAGTATGTCGGTGATATAAACTGTCCAGAAACACATTCGTATGTACATGTTTGAGCAAATGTAATAGGAAGGCATGAGTAAAATGATAATAAAAAGTAAGTACATTGCGGACATAAATTATACTATGTTCAGTTATTTTGAGGTGTATAGAGAAAAACATTTTGTCATATTCTACATCGTAAAACTAATGCAGCAGGAAAGACACTCAGTAATGTTTAAAGTATTGATTGTAAACGAAATATATGTGTTCATATTTAAGAAAGATACATTTATAAATGTTGATGTAATTAAATAGTCACGAAAAAAAATACAATTTATATAAAATCATTTGTGCCAACCCACATCTCAAAATATGTTAATTGTTGATTTAAATTGCTCAAGGCATATAAAAAAGGGATGGTAATGGCGAAAAGAAAATAGCACAGGTACGAAAACATTCTTGTCAAAATGGTAACTTACAGGTCTGCACTTGTATGTTATCAGCTAAATGGAGTCCAAAGCCATAATGCGCCCCGAAATAGAGTCATCTGTTCTATTCGATAAAATACTGGGTCACCCAAGCTTTTTCCAATTAGGTAACGCAGGATTATTTCGCGATATTCATTAGCCACTTTCACGAACAGTTTCCAATCTTTGTTGATCCTTTCGAATATCTCGTCTATTTTTTGCACCAAATACACAATTAGAGGCCAATTTTCAAAGAAATAGTTTGCATACCATAATNGAATATCTCGTCTATTTTTTGCACCAAATACACAATTAGAGGCCAATTTTCAAAGAAATAGTTTGCATACCATAATACTCTCATACTGTTTGAATCTTTGGCCATAACATTGTGCAGAAGGTGCTAATCCTTGAAGTGTTGAAGGTTTAAGGGTCATCGTGCCGATTGTTGAATTGGAAATCTACCACCAGGATCCTTTTCCTAGAAATTCACCTACGTCAGCTTCATACATTCAAGATCATCATGATAGGCGGCTAAACTCAGGGCGATTGTTCCAACTCGTCAATGAAGTCTTCTTCATCGCATTCAGCTCTCATAGTATCTTCACTTTATAGTTCACCGAAAACGAATGTGCCTACTGTTTGATAGTCTCATTTTTATATCCTCACTGCAAGAGTAAACAAATACCTTTAATTATTTCTTATGATTTATTATATATTTTATTTTCCGAGCAGGAATGTGGATTTTCACTTTTTTGACAAATTAATTAGAAAAATTTGTTTGTTTTTGCTTTCCCACATGAGATTAATTTCAGATATAAATGTATACAGGTATATATTAACACAATCCTGTCAATCAAACATGCATATGTAATAAAAGTTTGAGTTTGGATTTTTGCGAAATAATGGAATGCAGCTCGTTTCGTTTCAGCAAGAATTACGCAAGGTTCATTGCCCTCCTTTTTATACTTTTCCATTTCCAAGACATTTTCACATCAACGGTAATTAGATTTATAAGATGGCAGTTTGACTCGCGCTCTAGACCTCAGCATTTGAGTAATGGGTGTTAGTTTTCATTTATTGAATCTACCGACTAGTGCATCAACTACTGACGAAATATTTCATTATAACATGTACTTATTACTTTTAAAACTTCAAAATAGTGTTGGTATTACTGACGAAAGTGATCCAAAAAACTTTGAAGTTTCTAGACTCCTCTGCGGGTACGATTACAATTAGTTTGTTATCGGACCCGTAAAATAGTTCTATTTCGNCTTTGAAGTTTCTAGACTCCTCTGCGGGTACGATTACAATTAGTTTGTTATCGGACCCGTAAAATAGTTCTATTTCGTTCTCGAAAGTTTTCCCGGTGTAAAATTGTTTGTATATTAGTAGTGTGTCGAGAAAAGTTAAAGGTTTATTTCGTTCACATCCAACGAACCCTTAACTTGGCCATCTTCATTACCATTGATGGATGGCATTTACAAGAAACAAATATTTGGTAAGGTGGATGCGTTCACCTGCACTATAGAGTTCCAAAAGTGCGGATTACCCTATGCTCATATCCTGCTAATTTTGGCAAAAGGTGACAATAGCCATGCCCGAAACAGTTGATGCTGCTGTCCGAGCTGACATTCCTGACCAAGAGGTGGAGTCTGAATTGNCTTTGAAGTTTCTAGACTCCTCTGCGGGTACGATTACAATTAGTTTGTTATCGGACCCGTAAAATAGTTCTATTTTGTTCTCGAAAGTTTTCTCAATGTTTAAATGTTTGTAAATTAGCGGCTTGTCGAGTAAAGTTTTATAGCTTATTTCATTCACACCCAACGAACCCTAAAACCCTTAATTTGGTCATCTTCATTATCATTTTAATGAACTATGAATATAATTTGTAAAAGTTCGTCCAAATAGTTGGAAATTGTGTTAAACGCTCCAAATGCTTAAATATCAACCCAGTTAATACACCCCTGGGAATATTTCGATTCTCAGCTGTTTTAAAACTAATGATAGATGACCTTATCAATGATAGTTCCTCATTGGTATTTGCAAAATCATCTATTTTGATTGTAAATTCATTTTCCTGAGACGCAGTTGAGTCGTGGAAGAGATAGTTTTCCCTTTCCACCCCACCCCTCGTTCAATTCTATTATTGAGGCGTTAAAATTGTGGTGTTTCTTTCAGATGTATATAAAGAGTGGAATTAAAATAATTAAGATAACGATGAGTACACCCAAACCCACATAGAGTTGTTTATTTCCTTTATTCATAGCGTTTATCTATTTATTGGCAAATGATAGCAAAAAAACTCAAAATTACATGGAGTGATTGTCTGTTGGAAGAACGAAATAGCGGCCTTGGTGTCATAGAAACCTGGACTGGATATCAAAGTTGTTCATGTTGTCATACCGGTTGGGCGGAGGCCATCTTATCCTCCATGTTGTGCGTTGGTGACCTTCACCCCAATGACCTTTAACTTTGAAAAACCTAAAAATTCCAAAAAATCCCCTTCAAAAAATATTTTGAATATTTATTTAAAGGTAATTAAAAAAATTATTAAAAGTAGAGGGATTATGGCGACATTGGCACTTCCGGACCTGGAACCGGAGCTGTTCGTGCTGTCATTCCAGTCGGCCGGCAGCCTGGATCCAGGTGACCTTGACCCTGGCACGTTGAAAACACAGAAAAACCAAATAAATTCCAAAAATCCAAAGAATTTGTATTAAAATTATAAAAACATTTATTTTAAAAAAACTAAATTTTTGGAGGTCCTCCACACCCCTCATACTCATTCCACCATCTTGGTAAGCATCACAGCTACAGTCCACCATCTTGGCAGGCATATTGGTTTTTTTGTTCGTCATTTGTTTTAAATTGCTGGTGCTGTCTCCAGCACCGCGCCCAGCAGACGACTGACCTCCACCACATTCTAATATATTTAATTGACCAATTGCCACCCTCTTGATTCTCAATAGGTTATTGCCCACCCCCTTTCAATCACTCCAAAGGTCGCGCCCCTAGAGTCACATGGAAAGTTGCGATGGATCTGCGAGATCCACCTGAACAAATATATTTATTAATTAAAAATACCATGGAATTTCTCATGTAATTGGTAGAACAAGATATGGGATGGGTTTCCTAATGTATTTATTGAAGAAAAAGTAAGGTTGTGCTTAAAAAAAGACATATTACTTTTTTTTTTTTTTTTTTACACGTTTGTGAGTTTTTGAGTAAGGAACAAATGTGACTTAACTTTTTAGGTATGCAAAACATCAGTACATAAAATCAAACATTGAAACTTCATCATTTTCTGTTTGTTACAGAAATGTATATAACAAAAATATATAATAGATATAAGTATGTAAGAAAAAAGCAAGGAATCAAAATATTGGTGCAACAGATTTTCGTGATATTTCAACTGGCCCAAAAATGGTCTGTACATCATAAAAGAATTAACAAAATAATTGAAAAAAAAAAAAAAAACACAATAAATTACGAACTTGTCAAAGCAGACTAGCACAGGCACATAATATGCTGAGATTAGGTAACTAAAACGACTAGAAAGTAGGTAGTAACGTTTTGAAAGTGCGCTACCTAATCATCACTCTCATCTTTAAAACACTGTTGGAAAAAAAAAATCTAGTATATCAGTTTTGTTATAATATAAAGAAAAAAAAATTAACTGAGACCCTAGCCGTCACTACCATATAATATACAGGCAGTCCTCTACTTCCATACGTAATTTGTTCCTGAAAATGTGTGTGAGAGTTGAATGTATGAAAGTAGAATCATATATACGCATGTAATAAAAGGGGTTCCATTCCAAAGTTACAAGAAAATTTCCCAAAGTATTAATTTTGGTAGAAAGATAATATATTTAAATGATAAACATGTTATTTTTAACAAGCATTTAATTGGAAATTACACAATAAATATACACGTGAAATACTTTCTGCCTGAAATATTGATTTTCAATACCTGTACAGTGAAACTTCCATATAACGGACACCCTTGGGGAATGAAATATTGTCCGCTATATAGAAGTGTCCGCTTTTGGGAGAAAAATGAAAATAATGTTTTAAATTGTACATACATACAAGATGTGCCATAGGTAAATAATAAATTATGTACATATTTACGTGCAAAAGGCAATTTATTTCACAACAGGGAGTACACAAAACAACTACTGTATGTAGTACTATTACATGCGTCAATTATCTTAAAAATGTATAAAAACAATTTAAAATATTTATGAAGCAATAAAATTTATGACAGAAATTAACACTTAAAAAAGTCTGTTATTTTTTATAATTTTTTTAAAATAAGAATTTTATTTTTAACATTTGACTGAATCCTCAATGCTAAGTCGAGTCCCTCAGTGTCACTGTTTGAAATAAAAATTTTTTTGACCCGCTTAATTTGTATTAAGACTTCTTCAGCCTTCATCGGTGGGTC
>NQII01008353.1:0-40571 GCA_002778355.1 Clitarchus hookeri
ACATATACAGTTAAATGGCCTACCACAGTACAACATTTTCGCTGAATTTGGTAAGAAAGGGCTAATTGTTTCCAGAGATGGGACATAAAAACTTATGTTATAATGTGGTGCTAACGTACAAAATGACAGAGAGATGAGGCTCTATACAGACAAATTTGATGGTTGTAATAGATGCTGCCAGCATTTAAAGTAAGTTTGAAAATGGTTTCGTTAGTAAAAGGTGCTGAGCTAAAATATTTATAAAGCCACCATTTTGAAAACAAATCCCTGACCTACTAAAAACACAGCAGTTTACACCACCTGCTGCAGTGCGAATTGTTTACAAAATGTTGTAGCAATGTTTCAATCTTCACCCGGATTTTGCGTAAAATATTTTTTTTAATGGGGCCGCGGTGGCTGAGTGAATTGCCTGCTCGCCTCCCACCAAGGTGAATCGGGTTAAATTCCCGGCCAGGTCACTCCCAGATTTTTTAATGTGGGATTTGAGTCGGACGAGGCCGCTGGTCGACGGGTTTTCTCGGGGAACTCCGGTTTTCCCCGCCCTTTCATTGCGGCGATGCTCCATACTCAATCACCGTAATGTATTCTCAATACCTCGCTGTTAAGTGCCGCCCAAACCCTTCACTTCACTTTATTTTTTCATATGACATATCTTAAAAAATTGCGGACGAAAGGTGCTCCGTGTAGAAGAATTTGATAATTGTAATATAAACTGCCAACAATCAAAATTAAGTTGTATTTGATTACATCGTTTCCACGATAAGGTATACTAAGCTAAAATTCCTATGTTCTTGCCATTTTCAAAATAGGGTTATGACGTACTTATAACATGCAATTTTACATCAACTGTCACAGTAATATTTGTTTACCAAATTTGGTAAGAATTGGTCAATTCTTTTCTAAGATATGACAAAAACTTAATTTATTCATATGGTGCCATTCCGGCGCTGCTCCATACTCACTTAGTTTCACCCTCGTCGGCTCAAGGCCTCCTTGTTAAGAGGCGCCCAAATCTCTTCTCTCACCAATCACTCTTCAACCGCCTTGATGAAGAGGGATGATATTACCAACCGCATTTTCACAGGTATAAGATCCCCGTTCCACAAAACACTATTAAGCGNTTGATGAAGAGGGATGATATTACCAACCGCATTTTCACAGGTATAAGATCCCCGTTCCACAAAACACTATTAAGCGATTT
Organism: Clitarchus hookeri; assembly: GCA_002778355.1. NCBI lineage: Eukaryota > Metazoa > Arthropoda > Insecta > Phasmatodea > Phasmatidae > Clitarchus > Clitarchus hookeri. The sequence continues at coordinate 1,202 of NQII01008353.1, forward strand.
GTTGGTTAATCGTAAGTAGTTCCTGGTATTTGTAACGAAAATCATTTCAAAACTCGATTTTTTGGGACGCATATCTCCATTAATAATTACTTTATGAAAAAGTTGTACATACATTTTTGTCAGGAATAACATGCTGAAGTTTGTTGGTGACTTTTAGTAACACGTTGTATAATACTGTACTTTAGAAACTAAATTATTCGTTTTTAAATGCTGTTACACTTTCAACTTTCCTTTCAGTACTTGATTCAGTTGACAGGGCTGTATAATTATTTTCCAAGTTTTTAAATACTGTCAAATATGGTGAACTGTTTAATTGAATAGTGTCTTCGCTTCCTCCGTTTTGGCCTGTTGTTTCCTATTAAAATTGAAGCAATGCTACTTTTTTTGTTCTATGTATGGGGTGCATTTTGTATGTAGTTGAATTGAGAGGAGATTGAAGAGCAACTTACAATTGATATCTTCTTTTCAATATTTAATGAAGTCTGAGGTAAGACTCTTAGCAGAAACAGATTTCTCGCATTCTTGAAGTGAGGATCAACAATAGTGAGCCATGACATCAATATTGTGTGTTGGGAATCTTGATTAAATGGAACGTTTGAAAGTTTGTGACAATGAAATACCAGTCAGTGTTTTAAAACTGCTGAGATGACTGATGATGACATGAATAGTGAGAATTATCACGGATGACACTTCGTCAGTTGCTGGAGCAAGTGGTTGTACAATTTTGCCATAACTCATTTGCATGTGGTCAATCTTTCTTTGTCAAGTTATCTATGTTGATGTGGCATATTAATTCAAATTAAAATAGCTTTTTTATTTCAACAAGCCTACTTAGCATTAAATGTTCCTTTCATCTTGCAACAACCACTTCGGATTTATAACCATTTCTTCTTTCCGTTTAATAAATTGGCTTTTTTATTTTAATCATTGTGTTTGAAACACCACAACATTTGGACAACAATCAACTATAGCCTCAGAATGATTTTTTCTGTATTTTTTTTTTTTTGCATCTTTGTACACGCCGCTGCAAGGAGTGAGCGAAGTATTTCAAGTGAGTCATGTTGCCAGCTATTTTGGTGGCAGCTCTATGTCCCACATGTTGTCTGTAACCAAATACAGAGGCGCAACATCACGCATTATTCAACTTCCATTCAGTAAATATTTCTTGTAACGTGATTTTAATATTCTCCCTAAAACAATATTTCTTAAGAGAATAATATATAGTCCATTCACCGTTACTTCCAACTATTCTGAAGCCTTATTAAAGTTCTACTTTCAGGTTATTTATCTTCCTCGTGCTGTAATATAATAATATTACAGTTAAGTATGTTTACTTTTTTTTCCCGTGATTTTATATGTAACTAAAATTTAATACTATTGTAATTAAACCTGTAGCTTTAGTCTAAATTTTGATTTTGGTTAGTTAAATTTTCTTTTGGTTAGTTTAAGGATATATCACCCTTCCATTTCTAGGGTTTACCTAGATTGTTTTGTATGTTTATTGATTTGGTTGCCAAAGCAACGTGTTTTACATTTAATCTGTAGGAGTGCTTAGCACAATAGATCAGATTTAGGCCTAGTTTTATCTCGCGCGATGGCAAGGTCTATGAACTTTCCCGTGATGCGCAAACGGCGATTTATCGTGTATAAGGTGCGACCATTGTAAGGAGTATAAGTGGAATATTTCTGGAATCTGTTTTCTTGCTACGGAAAGTGACGAAGTTGCAATAATAGCTTACCAAAGAGTTTTTATTTCCCCCTCCCCCATATTTTTAGTTGACTCTTTACAAAAAAAAACCCCGTTTTAATTTAAAAACTTCCGCGAACAATAATTGCATATATGTGTCAACAGTAACTTTAACAAAAATAAATGGGCCTGAAGGGGTACATGTTGGCATTCTTTACTGGAACATTATCGCATTTCGTAGCAATTGGCTACGCACATAAACGGGACCGTTATAAAGTTGGAACAGTGCCTGACCGATTTAGTCTTGAGAGGTTTGGGTGACGCTTAACAACGAGGACTTAAGGGTCGTTGAGGGTAAAGTGAGGTGACTATGGAGCAGTGTCAGTATGCAAGAGCGGGGGAAACAGGAGATCCCCGAATAAACCCGCTGGCCATCTCCCGATCACAATTCCCACGTGTGATAATCCGGAAGTGACCCCGTCGGAATTGAACGGGGTTCGCCTTGGTCTTGAAAATGTGTTGACTTAGGAGAAGCTAGAGTATTCAGAGGATGTCCATTATTTTTCTTTGTATACCCACCGCGTTATGCGTTTATCAATTTATGCTGCGCTAGCAGCTACTCTATGAATGATGTAAAATTTATTAAATGTTTTGTATATAATATCAGATATGAAAGTGTTAAAATTTATGATTTATATTAAAATCAGCTTTAAAAACCTTGTTAAATTTTATTATAATTTTCAGATTTCATGTTGACGTGAGTTATTACTTGGAAGTTGAGCTGACAAGATTGGCGACATTACTTGTATGATGCGAGATGTCATGTTTAGAAATATCTTCTTTCCGTAGAAATTCAAACTATTGAATAAGGATACACATGCTTTGTTTTCAACACACAGGTTAAGTTACAAAGTTATGATAATATTTTTTACATACTTGTTTTTATGTATGATGTTTGTGTATTTGGAAAAGGGGTGGGTTGCTTTATGCGATTTCAGCTTTAAGGGTTCTATCATACTTCAATTTCTTCTGGAAATTTCCAGAGTATCCAAACACATTCAATACATAAAAGTGAACATTTTGACTCGCCTTTCCTAGTGATCGGGCAGTTACGTACCAAGTTTGGTTGGAATCGCTGAAGGCGTTAAATCATTGTTGGGAGCAAGACTNTTCTCCTAGTGATCGGGCAGTTACGTACCAAGTTTGGTTGGAATCGCTGAAGGCGTTAAATCATTGTTGGGAGCAAGACTGGCGCACACAATCAATCTTTGTAATGAAAGGATACAAAATACTTCTTTACTAAATCAAACTTTGTTCTTTGGACCATAAAAAGGTCTAGATGGCAATCTGGGAAAGGTAAGATACACTGAGTTGCGGTTTCTATGTCTCTTTCAAACCCTCTTTCGATCCACAAAACTTTTCTGACTGAACATGCGTATTCCAAATTGACCTGTTTTGCACAATTATCCCAAATGACTTGGTAATATTGGCCCCATAATTTAAATTGCAATATATTTACAATGCTANCTGTTTTGCACAATTATCCCAAATGACTTGGTAATATTGGCCCCATAATTTAAATTGCAATATATTTACAATGCTAATATTATGACACAATGTATGGCAAAAGTATATCTTCAGTTACCCCGGAAAACGAAAAACATACCCCGCAAACAAAAAATCATGCTGAAACAGTGTTCCAGCCTCACTTTCGACATATATGCTCATATTTCCACACTAATTGCTAGATTAGGAACAAACAAGGTTCTTGCAAATTCAAATGTGTTTCAGAAATTACTGTATTCATAATACCTTGAGGTTAATTTGAATAGGTCTTCGCCCATAAACATTTGTTTTGCATGTGATGTGAAAAACGCAAGACGAACTTATTGCGTTCTTATATATATATATATATATATATATATATATGTTTTTTTTTTGTTTTTTTTTTGCATTTACGCAACGATAATTGTATTTCTAAAATTCGTCTTAGAAACTGTTCTATATACATATATGTGTAGGCACGAATTTTTTCCTATAGTTTATGTTACTAACCAACTATCGCTTGCAGCTTCACATTTTTATTTTGTAGGCGTATTCACATACAAAATATCTAAACGTATTATTTGGTATAGCTTTTTTTCCTTATCAACGTATTTGGTGTATTTTTTGTGTTTGTACAGTGCATTTCCGGATTTAAAATGAAATTATTTGCTATGCCGTAAGAAACTTTACTCCTCCGGGTACCAGTGAAATAATTTCAAATTACATAAGAAATGTTGAAGCTGGAAATAACAAGAACGCCTGGTTTGCGAGTAACACAGGATTTATTCAGTCGGGAGTAACCTCACTCATACTTATGTATCGCCTTCAGCAGCTGCACGGCGTGATAAATTACCTACCGTTCAGATACTTAGGGATTCGGCTTTGTTTCCTTCACCGCTGCGTAGGAGATAATTACACAGCCTTAAGCTCCCTATTCCCGACTTGTGCCCGAGCGGCGTGAATGGACGCGAAGCCTATGTTGATTTAATGCCGAGCTCGGAATACGACTGCGGACGAAGCAAACAAGCGGGCCAGCAGATGAGAAACGTAGATAGAGAATGGACCACTGGGAAAAATAGAAGGAGCAGGGCGCGTATCAGAAACTCGCATGCAGGCGAGCAGCATCGCTGATGGAACTTATCCGGAGATATCGAAGGGCGTTAGGAGAGATTTATTCGAGCAGCATCCGGTCCTTTTCCGCCCACCTTGTTACCAATCCGGTCCTTCGTGAGGGGGGAAACAAGCCAGAGGGGAAAGATTGCGAGGAGGGAGGGGAGGGGTGTTAAATGAATGCTTCTTCAGACCCCGACAACAAGACAAAGCCTACAGCGTGCAGATAACATTGGGAGATTAATAAAAGCGAAAAAGAAATTACGATATGTTTGCTCCCGTACAATGTGACAGTCGTGGTAGGGGACAACAAAAAAAAAAAAAGCCTTCTTGTTCATATGTGGAAAATTATGTACATAAATAGAAATAAAGCAGATGGAAGGTGTTTTTTTTCCTATAAGTAAAGGCTGGTTTCCACGCCACGTCTTATTGTACGTTTTGTCGGTCATGCAAAACGGAAGATAAAACGGACCAAAACAGGTGACAAAGGTGCGTTCGTTTTACCCTCAGTTTTCACGCAACATCCCCTCGTTGAGCATGGAGGAAGTCCAGTTGCTTTCTGTTATATTCAATATCATATCGGTGCAACGACCGAGAGGAATGGCTATGAAGAAGAGGAAACAGTCAAGATGGCCAAGGGAGTGGCTTTTGAAGAGGCGTCAGTACTCCCACGTCTTGTTGATGAAAGAGTTGAGAGGCGAACCCGACGACTGGCGGAATTATTTGCGAATGGACACTTCATCCTACAGTCAATTGCTGGAGTCGGTAACTTTACATTCAGAAGGAAGACACCTGCATGAGGGAAGCCATTTCACCCCATGAAAGACTCACAGCAACTCTGAGATATCTTGCAACAGGGCGCAGCTACAAGGTCTTGGAGTTTACCACCATTTTATACAAACCAATGTTGAGCAAAATAATTCCTGCTACCTGTAATGCAATCTACTTGGTTTTGAAGAAGAGCTACTTGAAGNAGTTGAGAGGCGAACCCGACGACTGGCGGAATTATTTGCGAATGGACACTTCATCCTACAGTCAATTGCTGGAGTCGGTAACTTTACATTCAGAAGGAAGACACCTGCATGAGGGAAGCCATTTCACCCCATGAAAGACTCACAGCAACTCCTGTAATGCAATCTACTTGGTTTTGAAGAAGAGCTACTTGAAGGTAAGTACATAATTATTGTCAAATTGTGAAAGGCTGGAGGTTTTTAGAAAAATGTGCTTTGAAGATGTATTTTCTTTTATTGTTGAAGACAGTGAATTACTTACTTTAAACGAAAAACATTATTGACTTAAACACTAAATTACTCATAAAATTTACAACTTATTTGTTAAGAATCTCTAGCTTTTTCTTAATACTATGAGCTTTTTTTTCAACAAATCAAAAAACCGAATTGAAAAGACAATATTATTGTTTGCACGTAATTCATTGTAAAGACTTTTGTACTTGAATGAGTCTCAGGGATTTGTATCAGGAAATGTTTGAACGTAATTGGCCAACGAGGAACTGGCAACTGGGCTTCCTGTTTCAGCAAGTACTGTTTCGGGCAGCGTTGTGCCATGAACGCCACGTTGGCACGCAAGTTGAGATTGAGGTTGCAAAAACTTATGTGGGATAGATGTTTCGTAATTTGAAATTCTTTGTCCATAATGAGGTGGGTAGGCTTCCCGCAGAGATGCCCAGGGTTGTTCTTCTCTCTGCCTTGTATTTGATAACTTCCATTTCTCATTAAGAGATTCCATTTCACCTTCGAATAATACGTCCCTAATAAGTTTTTGGACGAATTTTATTTGGTCCGGTTTAATTTGTCGTAGACGATCTGCGATGTGTTTTCCATATCTGTCAAAAGAATCATGGGCTGTAACAGATTCCAATTTTTTGTCAGCTTTTGACTAATGTTCTAGTACTTCCTCATCCGTTGAACGCGACTGCTTCTTCCGAGATGAGACTCGCGCACGTTTTGTTGAGGCTGATGAAGTTCGGCTAGTGCGTGAGTTTTCTTCTGAAGTTGATGCAATAGTACCGTGCTCTTGGTCACTTACGTCCTCATACAAAAATTACATAAATGGAAATACATTGAAAATTCTAAATTAACACTGCTAGTGTTAATTTGTGGTATTTATGGCTCTCTGTAGTATCTTAATTTGGTATTCCTATTCAATTTTGTCTTCTTTTGTTTCAGTTTCCCGAAACTCAAAGGCGTGGATGGACATCGCATCTGGCTTTGAAAATAAATGGCAGTTCCCCCAATGCTTAGGTGCAATATATGGGGAACATAATCAGATTTTTCCTCCCAAGAACAGTGGATCTTACTATTTTAATTACAAAAAAACTCATAGTATAGTTCTGATGGCCATAGCAAATGCAAACTGTGAGTTTATTTATTGTAGTGTTAGTACAAATGGCCGTGTTTCTGATGGTGGCGTCATTAATCATACGACATTTTACGAGAAGTTGATCTGCAATCAGTTGAACATTCCTGAACAAGCTAAATTATCCAATTCGGATCGGTTTCTTGAGTGTGTGTTTGTGGGTGATGAGGCTTTCGCAATGCGCTCTGATCTCATCAAACCGTACAACCGAGAGTCGCTAAATAGGATAGAAGGATTTTCAACTAGCGCTTATCAAAGGCGCAACGCGTAGTTGAAAACGCATTTGGAATTTTAGCTTCCAGATTCCGCATCTTTCGCGCACCCATCAACTTAAAGGTGGAAAATATTGAGACAGTGGTTTTGGCTTCTTGTGTTCTGGATAACTTCTAGCGTAGGAATTCCCCAGATTTTCTATACCCCTCCAGGAACCCTCGACAATGAGGACATTGTCAACAACGGAGTACAGTTAGGTGAAAGATGTGATCCTGAAGTTGTTCACAACCTACGGAGCGGGAGAAGGGGGGCAAGTATTGGTCAGTGCCAAGATTGTAAGAGACAAGTTCAACTAGTATTTTAACCAAGAAGGTGCTGAACCATGGCAGAATAACATGATTTCTTTACAACTACGCGATGAGAATACGTTGGTGCTGAACAATTTACGCAACCTGATCTATAACAAAATGTTTTTATGACAATAGCTTCGTNGACTTAAACACTAAATTACTCATAAAATTTACAACTTATTTGTTAAGAATCTCTAGCTTTTTCTTAATACTATCAGCTTTTTTTTTCAACAAATCAAAAAACCGAATTGAAAAGACAATATTGTTGTTTGCATGTAATTCATTGTAAAGACTTTGTATTTGAATGAGTCTCAGGGATTTGTATCAGGAAATTTTTGAACGTAATTGGCCAACGAGGAACTGGCAACTGGGCTTCCTATTTCAGCAAGTACTGTTTCGGGCAACGTTGTGACATGACACGCAAGTTGAGATTGAGGTTGCAAAAACTGATGTGGCATAGATGTTTCGTAATTTGAAATTCTTTGTCCATAATGAGGTGGGTAGGCTTCCCGCAGAGATGCCCAGGATTGTTCTTCTCTCTGCCTTGTATTTGATAACTTCCATTTCTCATTAAGAGATTCAATTTCACCTTCGAATAATACGTCCCTAATAAGTTTTTGGACGAATTTGATTTGGTCCGGTTTAATTTGTCGTAGACAGATTCCAATTTTTTGTCAGCTTTTGACTAATGTTCTAGTACTTCCTCATCCGTTGAACGTGACTGCTTCTTCCGAGATGAGACTCGCGCACGTTTTGTTGAGGCTGATGAAGTTCGGCTAGTGCGTGAGTTTTCTTCTGAAGTTAATGCAATAGTACCATGCTCTTGGTCACTTACGTCCTCATACAAAAATCACATAAATGGAAATACATTGAAAATTCTAAATTAACACTGCTAGTGTTAATTTGTGGTATCTTAATTTGGAATCCCTATTAAGTTTTGTCTTCTTTTGTTTCAGTTTCCCGAAACTCAAAGGCGTGGATGGACATCGCATCTGGCTTTGAAAAGAAATGGCAGTTCCCCCAATGCTTAGGCGCAATATATGGGGACATATTCAGATTTTTCCTCCCAAGAACAGTGGATCTTACTATTTTAATTATAAAAAAACTCATAGTATAGTTCTGATGGCCATAGCAAATGCAAACGGTGAGTTTATTTATTGTAGTGTTGGTACAAATGGCCGTGTTTCTGATGGTGGCGTCATTAATCATACCACATTTTACGAGAAGTTGATCTGCAATCAGTTGAACATTCCTGAACAAGCTAAATTATCCAATTTGGATCGGTTTCTTGAGTGTTTGTTTCTGGGTGATGAGGCTTTCGCAATGCGCTCTGATCTCATCAAACCGTACAACCGAGAGTCGCTAAATAGAATAGAAGGATTTTCAACTAGCGCTTATCAAAGGCGCAACGCGTAGTTGAAAACGCATTTGGAATTTTAGCTTCCAGATTCCGCATCTTTCGCGCACCCATCAACTTAAAGGTGGAAAATATTGAGACAGTGGTTTTGGCTTCTTGTGTTCTGGATAACTTCTAGCGTAGGAATTCCCCAGATTTTCTATACCCCTCCAGGAATCCTCNTGCGTAGGAATGCCCCAGATTTTCTATACCCCTCCAGGAACCCTCGACAATGAGGACATTGTCAACAACGGAGTACAGTTAGGTGAAAGATGTGATCCTGAAGTTGTTCACAACCTACGGCGCCGGAGAAGGGGGGAAAGTATTGGTCAGTGCCAAGATTGTAAGAGGCAAGTTCAACGAGTATTTTAACCAAGAAGGTGCTGAACCATGGCAGAATAACATTATTTCTTGACAACTACACGATGAGAATACGTTGGTGCTGAACAATTTACGCAACCTGATCTATAACAAAATGTTTTTATGACAGTGGCTTCGTAAACTATAATAATATTCTTAATGTTATGTATTTTCTTCTTCTATACTTAAGCCTAAAATTGTCATATTATGCTGTTGAAATAAATTGTATCTGAAAAAAATTTGACTTACCTCTTGTTCCAAAACATTAAATTCAGACTTCTCTTCATCGTGCATAGTTTCTCGTGGCGTCCTTGGTACGTCTTGATCATTTAAAACATCCAATAAATCGAAGTACCACAACGATGTTTTGTATACGTTCTCTTCTCCAGTCCCAGCGGTTTCAGATTTTCTCANAATCATTTAAAAAATCCAATAAATCGAAGTACCACAACGATGTTTTGTATACGTTCTCTTCTCCAGTCCCAGCGGTTTCAGATTTTCTCACTTTGCTAAACTCTTTCTTGTAAACCGATTTCAATGAGTTTATTTTTTTTGTAACTGTCTCTTTATTAACCGTTAAATCCACTTCTTTGTATTTTTGTATAAGATCTTCGTACGCGAGGTTTTTTTTTTTTACGGTCACTATATTCTTTACTTTTTACATGCCACAAACTCGGAAAACTTTTGTAAATTTCAATGAACTCCGCGAGAAAATCGTGATTGCATTACCGCAAGTCCGTCATATAGAAGGAAAATTATGAGAGCTCGAGTTAGTTGCGAACTGGAACTGAGCGAAGAACGGACGTCTTGCCTGAGCCTGCGTCTACACGCCCCGTCTTCTACTATCAGTTCTCGCAAAATGATGCTTCTCCCGTCAGGTATTCGATCTGACCTTGCATTTCATTTCGACTCGACAAGACGTCCGTTTTGCTGTTTCCACGCAACGTTTTATCGGATAGGATTTGTCCTATCCGATAAAACGTGCAATAAGACGTAGCGTGGAAACGAGCCTTAAGACCGACCGTAATATTTTTTAACATAAAAATATTTCCTATAACTACTTTTTGACGGACGCATTGTAACAGGCATCAGGAAATAACTTCACGGAATGAAGCTTCACGTGGAATAAAACTGCCGCTGCAAAGTTACAGATTATTGTTCCGGTGATAGAATTTCAATGATTCTAAGGCAATGCAAGCTTATTTACACGGAATTCCACGGCCTCGATTACGGATTCCTCGTGCATTCTACTAATTCACGAAACAGCGAGACCGTGGGATGGTTAAAAAAAAATGCGGGAGTGAAACGGATGCGCGAACTCCAGCCGCACACGCCAACAAAATGGCGCCACCGACCCGCAGCATGGTGTGAAGCCGTTCGCGAGCCAGCGACTGCCGTTTCTTCACACTTTGAATAAAACCTTTAAACAATCACTCCATCTTTGACGTGTTTGGATATTTCCTAAATATGACATATATACGACGAGCGTTTTATACTTCTTTTAACATAAGAGTTTATTTTTGTTTAAATTGAACTTTCACTTACGTTTTATTTATAAAATATAAACTTTAAATGATAATTAATAAAAATAAAAATAATTGAGAAAATATATGTGTTGGCAACACCTAGTAAGTAAGAAATAGTTCTCATGCAAAATGTCATTAAACTGGGTGCGCAAGAATGTGGTGCCTAGTCACTTTTGTGTAATTTTGTAGACTTAGCTGAACTTTGCTTGCACGAGGAGGAGGAATATGCTGAAAGCAGAACTTTATCAGGGCTTCGGAAAAGTTGGCGGTAACCACGAATGGGTTATACAGTAACTTAGGTATGCTCAGAGCGTTACCGGGGCCGATCGATGCCGAATCTCGGCACAAGACAAGATTCGCATGGTGAAGGCAGATTGCATGCGCCGAGTATCCCTGCAGTCGCAGTCGTGGAGTTGAGAAGTGAGGATGCTGCGTGTTACAGCGAACACATCTGGAATCAAGAGTTTTCTTTTTTTTCTGCCAGTCAGTAGATAAGTACGCAAGGATGAAATGGCGGGGCGGTTCTTTTGATGTGCGCGTGCCCATGCTGTGATTGGCTTCGGGAGTCTCTGGGAACGGGCATTGTGCCTGATTGGCTACCACGTTCTGCGAGAAATCTCCCTATTGGCTGGGAATATTTAAAGAAATGGTGGGAGGACGTTAGCCTAGAAATCTTTGATATGACACCCAGTCAGAAATAATCGTGATAAAATTTAAAAGCTTAATTGAAAGAGACAAGGGAGCATGTGACGTATTTCGTCACACAGTTGCTATTTTTGAAGTCGGCTGGCGGCTTTTTAATTGGTTCGTTAAATCACCATGTAGTTTCCTTTCCTACCGTAGTTCAGCGCATGAATATAAGTGCTTTTGAAGCAAAAAATTACAGTTTAAGTTGTAAAATTCTTGTCTTATTTTTGCTGACATAATTTTATTAAACCACATGCTCTTCTAAAACTTTTCTAAATATATTCAAGAATACATTTCCTATCTTCGATTATAAATAAGTAAAGAAAATTAAATTATGTATTAGCAAATACAATTCCATTTTAATGAGGATAACGTTCCATTTTTTAAATTTTATATAAGCCTTACACTCTGGAAAACGTTTCCATGCTGAAACAGCCCTTACAGATAGATAATGTATTGTGCGAATATAACTCAAAGTGTAACGTATTATATTTACGTTTAAATCTAACGTATATGATTGTGTTTAATGTGCACTTATATTTTGGTATAATTGTTATTTTATTTATATAAAATATAAATGTAACCATGCTTATGTCACTTACTACAAAAAACTATTCGTAATCAAATGCTTCATTATTCGAATTATATGAGGAACTAATTTTCTGAAACTTTTATTATTAAGTTAACAAAGTAATGTTAAATATTTTATTTAGAGTAAAATGCCATGAGAAAATCTGACAAAACGTTCCCGATATAACTGATTATCTTAATTTACTCAAAATTTCTATTTTCGAATAATTTTAACCTTATCCATTTTAACCTCCTTTGTTCAGACACAAGCAGTATATTACTCTTTTTAATGCCTGTAACAGGTGCTACCAGAATACCGGGTTTGTTTGAAAACGATGCAGGTGGTTCAGTATTTATGGAATACTTAAATAAAATATTTATCAGACCTCTGTTTTGAAAATAAATGTGGTACGTATTAAAACATACAAGTTTAGCTCGCCCTACAACTGTGTCCCTACGCCATATTGGGAGGGAATATGTTGGAAATTTTCCACAGTTATTATCTGAAAACTTTATTTATTCAGATGACGCCATCTTCGAAATTGGTGGAACAAAGAGCTGTGCTTTCCTGAATTTAATTCTGGCAGTATGAAGAGTCAACTTACTAGTTTTGGTGTCACATAGCTTGACTGGTTCCGAGACACGACGTAACATCCCAATAATTTCAATGGCCACCATTTTGAAAATAAGTACCCAGTATAGTCNACTGGTTCCGAGACACGACGTAACATCCCAATAATTTCAATGGCCACCATTTTGAAAATAAGTACCCAGTATAGTCGAAAACCATAAAGGTCGAGTGCCTTTACAACGTACTACAACTGTATCGACTTTTGTGAAGTTGTGTGAAGGGACTCACAATTTTTTTTGGGTGCACGCACACATACATACGCGCAGACTGAATGTGAGCTCTTAAACAAACTGCATAGGCCTATTTCCTTCGTAAAGTATGGAAAAAGCAAGCGTTCNCGCAGACTGAATGTGAGCTCTTAAACAAACTGCATAGGCCTATTTCCTTCGTAAAGTATGGAAAAAGCAAGCGTTCAAAAATTTTTTAGAAATTTTCTTCTACAAACTGATAGTTATGAGTGGAAAGAAAGTGTTCCAGCTAATACGTTGATATTCAATTAATTATACTGAACACAAGTGTCAGTAATCACTATAATTAGGAGTTCGGTGTAGGGTTAAATAGGCCGTATTTACTGGTCAAAAAGTTAGTGTTAGTTTTTCTGTTTGTTATTTACGATTACCGAAACACTTTCGAAAGATCTGATACGATTTTCCTTTCAGCGTAGTTTGTATCCTTCAACTTCGCTTAAGGAGCCACGGTGGTGTAGTGGACAGACTACTCGCCTCCCATCTAGGTGAACCGGGTTCTATTCCCGGCTTGGTCGCTCCCGGATTTTCACAAATGGTAAACGTGCCGAGCGGGTTTTCTCGGGGATCTCGCCATTCCCCCTCTCTTACATTCCGGCGCTGCTCCATACTCACCTTGTTTTATCCTCATCGACTCTCAAGACCTCGTTTTTAAGGCTATTGCCTGGTTGAGAATTTGGTATAGGTAAATAAATGTTAATGAAATTCGGTTTTCTGTAGCTAATTTTGAAGATATCCCCTTGAAACAAAAACCTACGTGTGAGAAATGATACTCTTAATCTCTGTATCGAGGTAAATGTAACGATTCGGTTTTCAGTAATTTTTAATTTAACTATTAAATATTCTGATTTTTCCAGGAAACAGGCTATACATTAATGTTACAAAATTTTCGATGGAAAAGAATTACGTATTTTTCTGCTCAAAAATGTCCATGGTCGTATACATCTATTTTTAACAGGAACGCCAAAAAGCCGAGTTTCATTAACATGTATTTCTCCATACGAAATTCTCAACCAGTGAACCGCCTTAAGGGCCGTCCAAATCTCTCCACTGCACTTCGCTTAATACTCAATACTGCCACAGAGTAGATAAGTAAACAGAGACGAAATTCTTTGATGTAATTGTACCCTTTCGCTGATTGGGTGCGAGGGGCTCTGGGAGCGTGCCTTGCGTCTGGTTGGCTGCTGTATTCTACGAAATGTCCCCTATACGCTGTTCAAGTCGACGTCATATCCTGTACCGTTGCCTAGCAATTGTGCTGGATGCAAACCAAAGTGTGATCCAGTTNGCTGTTCAAGTCGACGTCATATCCTGTACCGTTGCCTAGCAATTGTGCTGGATGCAAACCAAAGTGTGATCCAGTTATTGTATACGGTGTAGTAAGGGTTTTCTTATCTTTACCAAATATTTGCTTAATAGTAATCACGAAGGAGCGAGCGTTAATTGTTTTGCATTTGGTTGCACTCACAATAACGTTAGAGAGGCGTGTAAATTCTTTCGTTTCCCGAAAGATCAGGTTGAATATTATCGAAGGGGATTCGCATGCATCGGTACGTAATTGAAGTTTCTTTGAAGTTTATTTTAAGTGTAANGGTTGAATATTATCGAAGGGGATTCGCATGCATCGGTACGTAATTGAAGTTTCTTTGAAGTTTATTTTAAGTGTAATAGTAAAACTCCTAATAAAATGACCATAAATATGGTAAACTGAAATAGGCGTGTGTTATTTTTAATATTGCCTGAATTGCAGCTATAAAAACACCATGCAGCAGGTTATGGCAAGTAATCAATATTCCACGTAGGCTATAAGGAATATTATTAACAGTGGACTAAATTGTTGGTATAAAGCCCTTGTATTTTATTTTGAAAATTACAATTCTCAGTATATAAGTTAATTTATGCGGGAGACAAGATAGGGTTCCAAACGAAGGTTCGCGTCTTTGTAGCTGCCACTTTAAAGAAGATCTGAAAGAGAATGGTCATACAATTATTGAAAGAAACAGAACAAAATTGTTTATTTTCTTCCGCAGAGAGGTCGAAAAGGAGGTACGTTACAGGTTATATTGTGTGGTCTTTGTCATAGCTAATTATGATATAACACAAGTTGCAGTGCACATGCCTTATCTTGTCCACAGTGGGCAGTTTACAGGAAAGGGGAGTATCACAGGACGAATTTACAAAATTCTAGTTGAGAAGAAATGTGTGATAAGAAAAGTCAACTGATTTCCTAGGACTTTTAAATTGTATTTGATGTAATTGCAATTTCTGTAATATAATTCTTTAAATCAGTAGTCCTAGCACAAATGTATGTTGTGTAGGGTTTGGAGAGTAAATTAATAGACGTGATAATAAATAAATAACGTAATGTTATATGGGTGGATCTGCAGGGACTGTAATAGTCACACATACTTTGTTTTACTTATGTGTCGTAGTGCATGTTTGCGTGGAAGGGCTTGCGTATTGCTGTGTCCTGCCTAGCCGTGTGAAATGCAGAAGACAAACTAAACCTAGCTTCATGATAGGTGAATCACAGTGGTTAAGTGTGCCGGTGCTCTATCACATGTCGGGAAAAGAATAATAATTAACAACAAGAATAAATTACTAATTAAATGGTGTCATTTAACTTTGTTAAATGTAATAAGACCTGACCTAACTAAATATAATTTCTCTACAGGTGAAACTCAAGCCATGTCTGAGCAGATGCGCTGTCGTGCGTCCGAATACGGAAAATAAGGACTCTCAGAATTAAATCTTATTATTCAGACACAATTTAATTACCGTAGCTTATTCCTGTTAGTCCTTATTGTACTTTGTGCAGTGTGTGACAGTACCTCAACACACCCAACACCTTAGATTCACCTATCATTAATTTAGGTTAGGGTGGGTTATCATGCATTAAATGTGTTTAAACAACACAATTTATGAAATGAAGGTAGTTTTAATTAAAGAGAAATGTTGTTACTTTATGTCTTTATGCATTTCTTTCTAGGGATACGGTAAGTTTTTAGTTACTGTTTATTTAATTAGGCTTAAAATAAACCTTTAAGAGTTTGGTGGCAATGGGGCAAAGGAATTTGCATTTTTATATACAAATTGAATAACTCAAACACAAAACTATAAAATACTTGTTAATACTACAGCCACTGCCTATTATGAAACAAGTGCAATCATTTTACCGTCAGTAATGTGGTTCTCCGACATTATTTTTGAACGGTAACCCTCATAAGTACGGGTAAGTACATGAGTTTGGCGCTTCAGATTTGCGGTTAAATTAAATTCTCCGGTAATAACCCAACAATTCATTAAAATATGTGTCATTAAAGGACCAGAAATAACTACGGATTCACACTTGGACATGCAAATTAATCAACGCAAATTGAATACTAGCCATTTCGCTGTACTTCTTCCATAGCAACTGACTAGCAGCAAGTTGTTTGCATCCAAGATGGCGGCGCTTAGGAATCCATATAGNCTGTACTTCTTCCATAGCAACTGACTAGCAGCAAGTTGTTTGCATCCAAGATGGCGGCGCTTAGGAATCCATATAGCAGACGACTTGAACAGCGTATCGGCTGGGCTGCCGCGGCTGAGGATGCTGATTGACGAACGGCGTTCCAGCATTTTGCCGACCTGTGACGCCATCTTGCTGGCGTGTGAGACCGGAACTCGCGGTAGGTAATAAGAGGCGGTTTGACCTCTGTACCTNCCTGTGACGCCATCTTGCTGGCGTGTGAGACCGGAACTCGCGGTAGGTAATAAGAGGCGGTTTGACCTCTGTACCTCTAAGTTCTCTGTGCTGTGGCTGTCCTTCGCGAGACACGCGTGCTTACTAAAAGACGGCGTGGCGTCAGTTTCTATTATGCCGGGTGACCTAAAGATAGGATGGCCTTCATCCCGAGCATTTTCCGCTTGGCTTCACGCAGTAGGTACCACTCGCTCTTAAAAAAAACACAAATAGTGGGGGAAGGGGGCGAGGGAAGTATGGAGCGTATTTACTGGTCTGTTATCAAATATGGTGAAGCTGGGACGAGATGCGGTCCGAGCCGGAAATTTACAAGACCCAATTCCACGGTAAAGTAGAAGCGAAAAAGTGTGTGTGGTGGAGGGGAGATGCGAAGGAGGAACAGAAATGGTAGTTTTAAGTGCTTTCTCCAATTTCTTTTCGGTTGTTATTTTCGTGGTGGCGGCATAATTTCGTGACCTTGTGCTAGTCTGTTGGAATGTCTCCCCGGTGCTTTAGTAGGAGAGGAGGGAGGGGGGATATGGCAGGTTTGGATGGGGTGGTGAAGGGGAAGGGGGTGAATAAGCAGCTGTGAAGAGTCGCCTCCGCACACACATACTCAGCAGTGTTACCAACTCNTCCGCACACACATACTCAGCAGTGTTACCAACTCAAAGGATTTTCCATCATATTTGGTGGATTTTAACCCCTACCTAGTTGTCAACGCGTTATCCAGTGATTTTTTTTGGTCAGTGGAATGTGGGGGAGTGTTTTCTGGAAGGAAGAATGTATATTATTTATTGGAATATCCTAATGTTTGATTCAAGTATGGGTACGGTAAAACGGTAGGTACTCAAAGCGTACATTTCTTATTGGTATTCATGAATTGGTGGAAAAATTTAGAAAAACCCCAGAAGGCTCTGCAAGAGTTGGCACTCTGAAAACTTAATATCTGCTACTGCAGGGTAACCATTCTCTTGACACGCTGAAATTTGAAGACGCCACGCNGGCACTCTGAAAACTTAATATCTGCTACTGCAGGGTAACCATTCTCTTGACACGCTGAAATTTGAAGACGCCACGCAGCCTCTGATCACTAAGTTTAAATCATAATTATTTTCTTTTATTGCGAAATTCAGTGAATTTATTAACATTCAGTGTATTTATATTTATGATAATCTAAGCATTTACAAGTTGTTAATAACCGAGAAAAAGTTCTGAGTTGTGGGGAAATCGTGGGCAATTGCTAGAAGAATGTATGCAGTTATAAGACTTTTGTTGTGTTGAAGAAAAATCGGTAGTAAAAATATTATGTTTACATATTATTTTCCTTTTATGTAATATAGGAGTATTTTTTTCGTTGTTCGAAGGATAATTATGTGTATTTTCAAAATATGGTAGGTTCTGGTGCCTTTTCAGTTGCCGCCTAGTGGAATTCGCCGTCTAAGTTTTGGCAACACTGGTGCGCGGGATATCACACTCGCTCGTCAGCTGTTTACAGCTTCTCTCCTGCCGATGCCATTGTTTCTCTCGTCGCCGCATCTGCCCGATTACTAACACGTTTTATTGCCGCTCGTCGAGGGCTGCTAATTGCTAATGAGTTCCCCTCGTCATATCTCCTCGTGCCGTCATTAATACGTTCGTTATTGTTGTCTAATTACTGCCGTCGGCTTGCCAACAATGGCATGTCACTCTTATTCTCCTCATTCCGCTTCGCCAAGTGCTTCCTAGAATAACAGAGTAATAACGAATTTTTCCTCACTTAACCGTTAAGGGGAATGGTGCGCAAAAGCCAAATATTTACCTAATTTTTACCGCAAATTGTTTTTTAAAGAATTTTTCTAAATTTTATGCGCGACAAGAAATAAATAATAATTTCGAACACCTTCTTACAAAGTTAAATATTCACCGCCTTTGTTATTCCCCGGGCAGTGATTGAAGATAATAAAGAATATCTTATTTCTTGTCTTCCATGAGTGCTTCAAGAATAACAAAGGCGATAATATTTAACTATGTAAGAAGGTGTTCGAAATTATTATTTATTTCTCTTCATGCCAAAAATTTTAGATTAACCCTCTGAAAACAACCTATGACGGAAATCGGGCAAATACACTGCTTCCGTGCACAATTGCCCTTTAAGGCTGCTGGTCAACGAAAAATGCACTATTTCATATTTCTACGAAATGTTGTTCAACTTACATGAATAAATTCTAAACGCCATTTTTTTTTAATGATGGCCTTTCAAAATCACAATTTTCATGGTTTTTGGGATGTACAAACCATAAAACAAACTCGCCGAAATGAGATAATTTACATTGAAATCCGATTACATGAGTTTCTTCAAGGAATCTTTAAAATCATGCCACGAAATGATTTCGCAGTTTTTAAAAATTGCTTCAAAATAAAGAAATTTTTGTACATATATTTTTTTTTGTAATTTGTAGCAGCCCATGATTTTCTGAAGATAAGTTTGGCTAAGCCAGTGAAAGGAGACGTGCCATCAGTAGTGTCACCTGTTTTTCGTGAAAACATTCACTCGCAGACTAGACTTCATCTTCGCAGGTGTACATTTCCACATTTCTTTTGGCTATCGGCTGGCGTGTCTGCGTGAGAAGACATTTTCTAATTGACTGGCCCAATAAGAATTAGGATATCTCGACACTGGACGTCGGTGATTGGCTGGCAGACAACTAAGACCCGTGAGAGTTGAAATCATCCAACCACGAAATTGATTTTGAACTAACATGTTTTGCAGTACAACCTAGTCGTGGAGTCTGTTAGCTTAAAACAGGTAGCCCTACCTATCAGTCGCCCTTGTTAAATGTTCTGTAAATTATTTCTTTTTTTTTTTTGTTTGTACGTCGCAAAAAAACCAAGATTGTGATTTGGAAATGAAATGAACTATGCGATCTAAAATTTTACATGTCAAGGAAGTGCTTATAAGTAGGGGGGGGGCAGTGATTGCGGGACAAGATACAGTCCAAAGCACCGTAGGGTTGTCCAGCTTCTTTGATTGGTTAAAAAATGTTCTGGCCCGTGTTAACCGTTTGCGCACGAATCACGAAGGTTCGGTGTCGGAGTTACTTAGTCCTGAGTGGCTTGGTCAAAGATGGACACGGCACCAACAGCCACTGGAGGTATAACAACAGCTGAGGTGTGTATCTAGTATTGAAGTCTACTGTGTGCTCCGATTTTTACGCGAAAAGTCACTGGCCCTACTTATAAGAACCAACTGAAAGTTGAACGGTGTTTCGTACAAGTATAAAATATGGAAATGTTTGGTGAGCAGCGCCCTTAAAGTGCAGAGCGAAGTTATCAGTCTGCGAGGACAAGCGAATATCACGGGATCAAACTTGTAAGTCGGCACACTTTTACTATAGGCTATTCACGGTAAAATGAGCACCTTTGAAAGCCCTGCTTAAGATCTACTTGTATGCACGTTGTGTATTCTTCCACCTTATGTAAAATTAACAATGGCATGTGCCTCATCACTTTATTCATGCTTCGGTCAAGTGAAACTCTGATGTTATTATAAAAGTACGTATTTTATAAATCTGCTCATCTTTATACTTTGATGCATAAAAAAAACATAAAGTGAAATAATAGTCACAAATGGTTACCTAACACTTTTATTCTACGTTTAAGATATGGAACTACTTCCCATCCATCGTTACCAACTTTACTGGGCGCATGTCACTCAGTGCGCCTGTTAAAATATATCCAGGAAGGGGCAGTGACTTTTTTCTAAGGCTGATTTTGAAAGTGCTCACTTTATCGTGAACAGCCTTTAGAGTTGGGCGCTTTAAATGCGGCACAGTGAAAGTGCAAGTGAAGAGGTCTGGGTGGCTCTTGACATCGAGGTCTTGAGAGCCGGTGAAGGGGAAGCGAGATGAGTATGTAACAGCGATGTAATGCAAGGGCGGGGGGAACGGGAGACCCCCGAGAAAACCCGCGACCAGTGGCGCTGCTCCATTCTCGCCTCATTTCATCCTCATCGGCTCAAATATCTCAACTCAACTATCTGTTACACCAGATTGCTAATCAGAAATGCAGGTACTACGGTTTATATATCTACTACCACAGCAATTTTCAACTTCCAGCAATTTACATTCACCCCTTAATTTTTGATTACTGTAAACTCCACACCATAACAACACCAACTATTTTGCCGCCCCTTTTAACACTATAGGTAATCAATTCCAACTGCGGGGGTTATGTCCGCCGCCTACTCGGCGCTTGAACAGCGTCGCGGAGTGTTTGAAATCCGCGTTTTTTTTTACGAAACCATTAAACGTGTCCCCATTAGACAAATGCACGAAAAGAAAACACACTTCAGACGAGGTACGTATGAAACTCTCAATGCACCACGCTCATTGCAAATACCATTCTCGAGTCTTCCAACATAGCCATGTGGCTTTTTTTTTTTTTTCACACTGCTGTATTTCGTGATAAACTGGTAGGAAACGTGCGAGACTTATAGGGACCTGCATTAAACTTTGCTTCAGACTTTCCACCGACAAAATGACAGGGTAGCCGCTTGGAGCCCTACAGGTGCCGGCAGCACGACGGAAACATTGCACGCCAGTTGAGAGCCTTGCTCGTAGGAGCGACGGGGCAACTGGGTACGCGTGTCAGAGTCGCCCTTATCGCTCCCCCGCCTCGAACGCGCTACAAAGCTACAAGTAGGCGAAGGCTCATTTCAGAGCCCGGCCCTGCGAGGAGTCGGGTTTGCTTGAGAAGTCGGAGCGCTATGGCGGCTGCCCACACATTTCTCGTAGTCCGTCTCCTACTGGCAATGATGATGTTTCGGCGCCGGTGCCTTGCTTATCATGTGCAGGCGAGCGATAGCGTTTTGATTGCAGGCTATTTCTGAGCCAGCACGCGCAAAACAGCTTCGGGTGCGCACCTCGCTTTCAGAGAGACGAGGAGGTCCATAAAGACCCTTCCGCCGAAAACCTGGCGCGAGCGGCTATCGCCAGCGAATCTCGCGATAAGCGATCTGTAAGGCACGCTGGCCCTGCGAGTAAGGTATTTACGTTTCACCTGCTGCTTCCAACTGGCAGGCCAGGCTGACAACTTAACTCCGCTCTTATCCGCTTATCTCTTCCCGGCCTCTTTTAACTTCGCATCCGCGCTATCTCGAAATCGCTACCTCGCCACTGCCATTACATAACTGCTAGGGACAGCAGTAACTACCTCGACGCCTTGCTCTTATTTCCTCCGCGTAAGAGGAAAATTTTCACCGAACCATAAAAAAAATAACGTAGGTCTACATTTGATGATTACTGAGTATACTCCTTTCACGGTAACTTACAGCTTTTCTGAAACCCTGCTAAAGTTCTATTTACAGGACATTCCTCCGCCTCACACAAACAAAGCTTAGAATATTACATAAGAGGGTCAACGCACCGCATCCTTGGGTACTCAGTGTAATAATATTTTGCATAAGAACTATTTCTTACTAGGCGTTACCAACACAACTATTTTGTCACCGCCTTTATTCATATCAGTTATAAATTAAAAACATGTATAATTTATATATAAAATATAAGTAAAAGTTACATTTAACAAAAATTAGGTACTTCTACGTTAATACAAGGGAAATCCAAACACTAAATACATGGTGTGTTTTTTCAAAGGTTAGATTCACAAAATGTGAAGAAACCGCGACTATACTGTATGTGTTTATTTCTCACATAGTCTCGAAATGCAGCGATTATTTAATATGAAAAATTACACAACAACGAGGATTGGTACAATATGTAAGAATACAAATGCATTTATTTAAGTATACACTTGCGTCCCTCATGCCATGCATACTTCAGAAGAACAGGTTTACGTCCGAGAATAATTAACAGTCTCACCCCATTTCATCACTAGAGACCTGAAGAATTCGCGAATTCATTTTGGGACAAGCTAGAATTCAAAACACGTGTGTTTAGTATAAATTTAGCCATTGGTCCACACGGTGTTTGACACCTCCTGGAGAATGGTGGCCCAATCGTAGCCTCCACTGTGACAGCGGACAACCAATGCGCAGTTGACATCGGCATATTTGTACATAAGATTGTAGAGTCCAGCCTGCAGGCCATTGAACTCGCGAATTTTTCAGGTGTGTGTTCATCCCCAAGACGCGAGAAAACAGAACATGGTCACTGAGTGGATAAACTGCACGGATGCGAAATGGCGTGGCGGTTCCTTTGATATGGGAGTATCCTTCCTCTCATTGGCTGCGCGAGGTTCTGCGAACGGGCGTTATGACTGGTTGGATACTGCGTACTGGGCTGCCGGCTGGCGAGTATGTCACCAGACGCCAAACTGGCAAACTTCGTTACGACATGTTGCGGGCTAGCGACGCCATTTTGTGCGTTTCCAGTTCGCGGAATAAGAGTCTAAATGTTTCTTCTGAATTCTTCAGTACTCTGTGACATGGTAGTAACTGACGGTCCAGAAGCAATTATTTAGATGCATATGACTTTTAAAACTCCTTTGATACTCAAAACTGTTCGCGAAAAGTGAGCATTTTTAAATACAACCTTAGAAAAAAGTCACTGCTCCTACCTGCATATATTTTCAACGGACGCCCTGAGTTGCATTCGCCCAGTAAAGATGGTAACAAAGGAGGGAAAATAGTTCCATCTTTTTACGTCGAATTAAAAGTGTTAAGTGAACATTTGTGATGACTTAAATTATTTGTTTTGCTTTCTGTTTTCTTTAAATGCATTTAAGTGTAAGAATTAGCAGGTTTGTGAAATTATTTACGTTTCTAATATTAATTCCATGGTCTCACTTGACCGACGACGAATAAATAAAGTGACGAAGCCCTTGTTGATTCCACACAAGGCGGAATAAAACACAATGCGCATACACACGTACTTTATACGACAAGTGGGACTTTCGAGACTGCTCGGTTTACCGCGAATAGCCTTGATACTATTCAGCAGCGATATGCCGCCAGTCGATACTCGCAGGTTTCACTGGCCGGTTATTCCAGCGGCGCCAGCGATCGTTGCGACTCGACTGACGAGCACTGACGCTCGCTGCCACCCGTTCCCGTGCGAAGCCAGCGCGAGGCGGCCTTCGTCGCTGGAAGCACTGATTTCACTGGAGCTACAGAGGATCGTGTAGCGCCAGTTAAACGAGATATCGGCGGGGGATTCAATTAGAAGGTTCTCCGAAATATTTGCAGTTGCGCATGCAGTAGCATCGTTAAATAAGAAAGCAGTGCGAAATTAAACTGAAAACAAATCACGTGTTATTATAAAAATGTATTTTCTTCTAACAAGTATCAGTATGCTTTTTTTTTGCGTATTTAGTATTTCAAATTTAGAGAAGAATACAATTCGATGGTTAAATTCATAGTTTGACACTTTTTCTTTCACTTTAACGAATAAATACCACTGCAGAGCGTTCCGAAACTATGAACTTGCTGACGAAGAAAATAACATAGTTACTGCTTACTGCAGACGACCATTTATGAACAATAACTGATCTCAGTGTTCGTGGCCATAGTTTGCTCACGGGTAAGCAGTTTCAGAAATTCTTCCTTAAGGGTAGCATTTCTCCCTTTTTTTTTTTTCATCCTTCCACCAAATAAGAAACGTAAATTGTCGCGGGCTAGACGACTTCATTCATACGGCATGTTATAGCTTATGTACAATATCAGCAGAGTGGGTCGGCTCTGGCCTTACGTGCGTATTTTAAATGGGATATCACAGGATCAGGCTACAAGTATGTAGTTCTGAACGGGATTTTTGCAGCGGCCATATTGATCTGTGTGACGATGGCCATGACCTACAGACTGTTTCCTTGAACCGAAGTGGTGGCCATATTTGTTTTATATGCATAGGATACGTTAAATCGGAAATCCCTCATTTCCTTCTGACTTTTTTATTTTTTCAACCAGCAGCGAACCTACATGCGAAACATGTGAGAAGTAGACATTTAGCTTTAAGACCATCATTATTAAATTTATAAAATTATATTTCAATTTAAAAATTGAAGTCTTCCAATTTCAAAAACTCTTGTTTTTCTTTTTCGATTTCTTGAAATAGAGCGCGAAGGAAATTGCACAACCCAACAAAAGTCTCTCTTTCGATTACTACGGCTGTATATATTTACTAATATATCGATATTTTTTATTAAAAATGCTAATATCGTCTGATTTAAAAAAAATTAAGAACTGCTATTTTACAGTGAAATTGTGCGTAGGGTATTGCGGAACCCAACGAATGGCTCTCCCTTTCTATTAATATGGNCATTTTTATTAAAAATGCAAATATCGTCTGATTTAAAAAAAATTAATAACTGCTATTTTACAGTGAAATTGTGCGTAGGGTATTGCGGAACCCAACGAATGGCTCTCCCTTTCTATTAATATGGACATTTTGAATTTATTTTTAATCTAAATTCTAATTACAAATAAAGATATATGATATCAGGTTTTTTTAAGTTCCTGGTGAAATCTAATGTGGAGTAATATTATGCTATTAGAATATTTTAAATTCGTAATGGCGGGAAAATGTGACCAATCCAGTCACAACTGTGAGGTAGCAACCACACTGCCTCAGCATGTCGTAGGCTACGCCCACCAACTTAAAGGAATAGTTGACTGTAATTAGCAACTGTTCGGGTTAGGGCCGTTAAACTCGGAATGTGTCAAGAGAGCACAAGTCCAAACTAGCTCATAGATATGTCGCGTTAAGCTCTGAGCTCTCTTGTAAGTACCGTTGCCCACCATTTCGCGCAATTGTAGATACCCAACAGATCCAGATCGTAGACAAACCTCTCGTCGCCAGACAAAACGACCTGTCGTTTTAGGCTCCCGGGCCTTTTGTACGCATAGTTGGTCACCATTTTAGAACACGTGACGACGAAGCTACCAAAGTCAAATAGTATAAACATCGGGACTCCGAACAAGACACATTCCAAGTTTCAAGTGCTAAATTCCGACGGTTACTGAAAAACTTCCAACTATGGTTTTGAGTTGGTGGGCACTGTGAAGCACGTTATGATCATAGCATGATTTGAGGCAGGGTGAACGATACCCTATAATCTGGCTTCGGTTTGCCGCATATACTTGCCATAATGACTTTAAAAGCATAAACGCCTTTCGCAGCAACTTCAAGCTGTTCGTTTTACGTTTGGCCTTAAAACACGGTGTTGGGTGATAACTAAATTTTAAGTCAGGAACACCGACAGTCGGGGAGAGTGAAGAAGATCCGGACAGAAAAGTAATAACGTTTGTAGGAAAACCACACCGAGTTATATAGTGACTTGTCTTTCGTCTCATGAAATGCAAGATATTATCACACTTGAAAGTACAGTAATGGCAGAGTAACGAAAATCATCCAAGGCGGCGTATCGATATCTCCACATTACAAAAGCAGACTACAAAGTTATCTTCTTCGTAACAAGCCACGCGAGTAGTTATATATTTCCAACGTGCGAGAGACACTTTAACAGTAGCAAAAAAAAAATCAACTTTTTTTGAGTCAAGCCAGTGAGCACCTATTTTGCCAGTGTGGTTGTTAAAAACCCACATGGTTAAAACTCACAGCTAGCACAATTGTCAATGCAAAAAAGTGCTAAGTGCTTTGAAAGTTTATTGTACGTCCTCGCCAAGATTTAACGTATACCAGAAATATATTTCATGGCGCAAAATATATTTTTTACGTCATCAACTTTTCGCTGAATTTCAGTTTGTCAGAAGCACTGGTTCTCATTTGATACAACTGGTTCGTCGATTGGCAGCAGCTTATTAAACGACATTCAGTGACTATTATTCCAAAGATTCATAGCTCTGTTTCGGGTTCCGAGTGTAGGAACAACTTTTGCACGAGATGGAAATTGAGTCATAAGATACTTATTTCGAGCACTTGCGACCAGTTTCTACCGCCACTCAAAAAAATTCACGTCTGATAAGTTGTGAGCTGAAGTGGGCCTCAATTTCAACCCAACTCCTGCCATCATTGTGGGCTCGGGAGGGTCGCCCCGAAACCTGAACAATGGTCAGTGGCTAAACGAAGACAGTAATCTCTAACACAGAGAAACGTGTGTGTTTGCACCAACAAAATATATGTTTGTAGGTAGTCAGGCAAATGCATATGGTGAATATAAAAGACAGCAACCTTTTACACAGAGAAAAATGCGTGTTTGCGTCAACAAAATATGTTACACTCTATTCGCGGTTTCTTCATACTTTTCGAATCAAAANAGAGAAAAATGCGTGTTTGCGTCAACAAAATATGTTACACTCTATTCGCGGTTTCTTCATACTTTTCGAATCAAACCTTCGAAAAATCACTCCGTGTATAACGTGATTGGTTTTTTTTTCCTAATTATGTAATGTATCATACTCGTTTAATACTTCTGTTGACTTAAAATTTTATATATATATTTTTTAGTTAAATTGAACATTTACTTATATTTTACCTATAAATTTTAATATTTATTTCATATTTAAAATGAATTAAAATAGGAAGAAAATAAGAGTGTTGGTAATGCCTAGTAAAAATATAGTTCTTATGTGGAATATTATCAACGTGACTGCGCAGGAATGCGGTGCGCTGCCCTTTGCTGTATTACTACAGACTNCGAATGTGGTGCGCTGCCCTTTGCTGTATTACTATAGACGAGGCGGAGGAATATCCTGAAAGTAGAACTTGAGAAGGGCTTCAGAAAAGTTGGAGCTAACCGTGAATGGACTATAGGAGGTGGTCAGACGAATGCATGCGGTGAATATAAAATACAACAACCCCTTACACAGAGAAAATATGTGTGTTTGCATCAACAAAAAATATNAGAGAAAAATGCGTGTTTGCGTCAACAAAATATGTTACACTCTATTCGCGGTTTCTTCATACTTTTCGAATCAAAACTTCGAAAAATCACTCCGTGTATAACGTGATTGGTTTTTTTTCCTAATTATGTAATGTATCATATTCGTTTAATACTTCTGTTGACTTAAAATTTTATATATATATTTTTTTGTTAAATTGAACATTTACTTATATTTTACCTATAAATTTTAATATTTATTTCATATTTAAAATGAATTAAAATAGGAAGAAAATAAGAGTGTTGGTAATGCCTAGTAAAAATATAGTTCTTATGTGGAATATTATCAACGTGACTGCGCAGGAATGCGGTGCGCTGCCCTTTGCTGTATTACTACAGACTTATTTAAGCTTTGTTTGCACGAGGCGGAGTAATATCCTGAAAGTAGAACTTGAGAAGGGCTTCAGAAAAGTTGGAGCTAACTGTGAATGGACTATAGGAGGTGGTCAGACAAATGCATGCGGTGAATATAAAATACAACAACCCCTTACACAGAGAAAATATGTGTGTTTGCATCAACAAAAAATATNAATGCATGCGGTGAATATAAAATACAACAACCCCTTACACAGAGAAAATATGTGTGTTTGCATCAACAAAAAATATATTTTAAGGTAGATGTATACGGTGAATATAGAATAACGTGACCACAAAATATGGGTGTATTTTTAGTGTGATAAGTGTTACGTTGGCTGGGGATGCCTCTATGAGATACTGTACAGCTTAAAAAACTCCCGAATATTGCCTGGTATATAGTTAACCCCTCGTTTACGGCGGTCGTGCTATTGCCTGATTTGTAGTATAGATTAACATTTTTAAAATCCAACCTTGGAAAAAATTATTTTCCATTAACTGCATGTATTTTAATGAACTTAATTACTGATATTCTGCTATAATATTGGTAATGATGTAGTAAAAGTAATTCCACGTCTTAGAAGAAATCGTATGGAGTCAAGTTGGAATGAGACCTCTGCATTAAATTATGGTATATTTTAACAATTTTGTGAGCAATGCATTAAACCAATTTTCAGGTGTCCGTACAAGGGTTTTACTAATTTCAGAAAATTGAAGAGTCCAGAATAGAACAGCGTGTGAAAGGTTGGGGTTGTGAGTTATCAGGCAAGCCAAACAAAACATAATTACCTAACCAGGCTGGCACTGACAAAATACAAACAAAAAACTCTGTACACTGCTTAATAAATACAAAAATAAACATAGAAATATTCAGAAACAGGAGACACACATAATTCTTGGGTTGCAAGATTATTTTGTATTACAAGATTACCATGAAGTTAATATTACAAGTAAAAATGTACTTTCATTCGAACAGAAGTTAAGTATGCATATATCACCTTAAATTCGTATTAAAGGATTGAATTTTAAGTCAGTGGTCGCCGAATTAATATTACCTATTAATTTTCTGTTTCTTCTGTGCACACAAATGTAAGGATTGTCATATTGGTAGAACATTTACGTTTATAAAGATATGGCAGTTGCATTTGATCGATGCTTGAACAAAGTGATGAGTTCCAAGGTCATGCTTATCTCAAATATGGCGGATGAAAACATGTTTGGCAGAACATTTGATCTCAAGCAGGGTTTTCGAAAGTGACAAATGAACTGCGAATATCGCATATTGGTATTTTTACACTGTTACCTGTAATTACCGTTGCTCATGAAAGACTCGGGTAAAATAAAGCGGCACAGAACAGCGAAAGCTGTATATAAAAGTATAATTCTCATGTTTGGCCATTTCACAGGACCTTTTGCAAAACCACACTTACTTAGTGTTTTCGTGCTGTGGTGTTCAGCTTATGTTTGGTTTGTTGAGTAGAGCCAAAAATGTCGGAATAAAAGAACAGCATGTCTAAGATGAGATTGCGTGTATAAGATGATTTTCGTGTGTGAGGTATTTAAGGTCATTCAAAAGCTATGTTTTCCCCGTAGACTTTGAGGATATCACATGGCTTTATGACTTTAAAAAATACGAAATAAATTGAAGAATTCAATTCATAATGCCTGTTTTGTTTAGCTTAAATATGAGAATTTAAACTTAAAATCTTGATCCGTACGAATATCACAAAGTTCGGTTCCAGCCAAAGCGTTGGCTAACATGCGGTAGGGGTATTTTGTTAATTTAACGTTTATGTTTATCTCGAAGTTTAGTATTTATATACGGGCAAACCGCGTATGCATTTTCAAATAAAATATTCTCATGACATTCTGATGGCATGATGAGTTATTTTAAACTATAGCCTAAAATATTAATTTTAATAAATTTTGAGATTTGTAAGAAAAAANTGATGGCATGATGAGTTATTTTAAACTATAGCCTAAAATATTAATTTTAATAAATTTTGAGATTTGTAAGAAAAAAAGAGATACGTTTTAAAATTCCCATAGTTTATTTCATTCATTTTAAAAGGTAATTTTCCACCGTTGCGATACTTTTTTCATGCTTTTATTTCAAACCGTAACCAAAAACTACTGTATGTATGATGCTAAACACTTAGAAAATATTTTCCTATTTTTGAACGTCCTTATGGCGGCTTGGAGGTTGTGACTTCACTTCTTNATGCTAAACACTTAGAAAATATTTTCCTATTTTTGAACGTCCTTATGGCGGCTTGGAGGTTGTGACTTCACTTCTTTTTCAGCTTGTTTGGTTGGCAGTCCCTCTCCCCTCTGAACAGTCCAACGAATTAGATTCGTGGTCGTTGATAAACCAATAAGATAAAATAAAGTAGCGTGTTATCGAGTTCAACAGGCGTAATAAATCTGATGGTGGGTTCCGTGTCCGAAGCTGGGGTCCGACATGGCGAATGCCGACACGTAATGCTAAATAATTGGGCGTTGCACTCGCGGCCGAGCTAAACGGCCGTGGCGTCAGCTGTCAGGCGGGAAGTTTTCGCTCGCTGACTGGAGAGAAATTTCTTGTCAGCAGAGATTGATCGTCGTGTTTTTCCAAAGCTTCTTTTTTTTCCTTCGCGGGGCGAGAGGAGCCGAGAAGGAGTAAGAAGGTGAGAATCACGTTCGGTACAAAGTTCGGAGGCAGATAAAGAGAACAAGAAAAAGATTCGCAGGTTTCCCTCGAAGACGGAAATGTACAAAAATGCGAGGCGAGGCCGCGGAAGCAATAACTACACAAGTCGCCGGCACAGAGTAGGTAAGTTCACAGAGACGAGAAAGGCGTGGCGGTAGCTTGGACGTGTCTGATTGGCTGCGCGAGCCTCCGGGAACGGTTCTTGTATCTGACTGCCTACTGTATGCTGCGGAAGGTTCGCTATTCGCTGGGTTGCCAGGCGCAGACATTTTGCTGGCCAGTGACGCCATTTTGTTGGCGTGTGCGGCTGGAGTTCACGGGATAAGCAGCTGTTTCACATCTGTATTCTCACTTATTCTGTGTTACTGCTGGGGTTTGCNGCGGCTGGAGTTCACGGGATAAGCAGCTGTTTCACATCTGTATTCTCACTTATTCTGTGTTACTGCTGGGGTTTGCCATTGTAGGTATTTAATCTTCTAGAAAAATCAAATTCATTGATCATTTTTTTACTTATTGCTGCAGATCGTAACTTTAAAAGTGTCCGTTTTCCTTAACACGCAAGTGAGATTTTCACAGCATCATAAACTAGTTTAGGTTTTATAATAACAAATTGACTTTGAGGTTCGTGGTTTTTTTTTATCTTCGTTGAAAGCACCATATGTGTTAGAACCGCTTATTTCAGCTGGTTATATGATTCATTCTTTGTGGTTCCACTTATTTTATGAGTTTCGACTGAAAATCCTGTCGGAGTCGGACACTAAATTACTAATTATACCCCATTATTAGTGCACGAATACTTCATGCCCAAGTATTTTTTTTTTTTTTTGCAGTAAATACTATTCATGGTAGTTGCGAGTCGTATGTTTTGCATTTGTATCCCCAAATGTTCGAAACAAGAAAATTGAAGACGTTGCGCGAGTCAGCGAACAAATATGTGATCCGAATATTTGTTATGAAAATAAACTGTTGTAAACAAAGAAACATTGGCTTATAATGTCTTTGCCCAAAGTCATCCAGATCTTTAAAAGTATAAACATCAAATATCAGCTCGTTGACTAATCGATCGCCTGTCAAAAATAAGTTAACGAAATTATAGCTGCGTTAACTTCAGTGCTGATCAGAGTGCGAATAAATTTTCCACGGGGGGAGGGGGGAGGAAATTTCCCCTGTCATAAAATATTTTCAATGGCCAATGTAAGAAAAATTATTTCCCTGCCAGGAAAAGTGATTTTCATCTTTGAAGAGTAATAACGCATTGTGTTTGAGACGAATCATTCACAAGTACAAATTGTAACAACCAAGTTTGATGCCCACTCCAGACGTAACGTACTGGCTGGTAAATACGCGAGGCACTGACGTTAACATATGCTGAATGTCAAACCTCAGGTTTTCGGAGTAGCGCAAAATTTTGTATCGCCCGTGGTGTACTTGGATAGATTTGGGCAGCTCTTTAAATCGAGGTCTTGAGAGCCGATGAGGATGAAGCAAGGTGGGTATGGAGCAACGGCAGAATGCAACGAGGGGAAAAAGGGAGATCCCCGAGAAAAACCAGCTGACCAGTGGCGCTGTCCAGTACGATTCCCACATGTGAAAATCTGGGGGCGACCCCACCGGGAGTCGAACCCGGCACGCCTACGTGGGAGGCGATTAGTCTGAACACTACCCCACATATTGGAAACATATAACAATGTAGTTTGTTTATAACCTATAAGCTAGGTTGATATCAGCCAGCTGATATCAACCACTTTGATGGAAAATGCGAATCTCCAAAAAAAAACCCCTTCCTCAGCAAAAAGTTTAATTCGCACCCTGGTACTGACTATGCATTCAAACCACATACTAAAATATTATAAGAAGTCGTGTATCTGTAGTGCTAAATCTAGGGGTCTTTCTACAAGACGACACTTGAAGTATTCGAATTTTTACCATTTATGAACCATATATACATTATTATTACTACACAAACTTACTCTGGTAGGTAAGAAATGCCATGGATGACGTTCAAGGTGTTGATAAAACTTGAAAAATGTAAATAGTTTTTAAAGTATTCCGATGCGTTAGGCTATATACGGACAGTTTTGTTAACTATAGTTTTCAAACCTCCAATATTTACGAATAAAGATGACTTCTGCCACTCGTGGCTGGGGACAGATTTTGCAGTTCACATTTACTGACGTGCATCGAGAAAACCTGCAGAGAAAAATTTACAGAACAGTTCTGCATTGTAACAGGTTTTCATATTACAGTTAGATTTTTACAGGAATTCCTCAGATGTATTGTTGAAGTTGTTATGTTGAAACAAAGATCTTCTCTGTAATAGAAACATGCTTCCTGAGCAGTTATGCGTATGGTTACAGATAAATATTACACACAGGACTACAACAGACATTTATGTTGGTTTATATCAACAACGTTTTAGATGTTTTTCAACCGATCACGCAGTAATTTTTTTTTCTCTGTGGATGTAAAGGTAATGTCTAGGCAAAAAAAGTTACCTTTTTTGCTTACCAGCACTTTATGAAAATTAGGTCCTACACGATAGCATTATATCATTTTAGTTTAATCAAAGCAGTTCTGGAATAGAATACGAAAATTTTCTGCTTCGGTGGAGAATAGAACCCATTAGTATAGAAAAGATTTCTTCACAAGCTGCAGCTATGATTTCAGTTAAAGAAAGGGTTAGTTTTGCGTTCTGTGTGGAAAAATGTAGTTAGATACGGTATGAAATGAATGTCATTGATCAGCAGCCACCCTCTATCCCCCCGGAAATGTATTCCGGTATCGACAGTGCTCTTATATTTACCACGATCGTCGTTAGTTTCCTGTTATATGCAGGAGACATTTGGTTCACGACATTTAAAATGACAAATATTNGCAGCTGGAGTTCACGGGATAAGCAGCTGTTTCACATCTGTATTCTCACTTATTCTGTGTTACTGCTGGGGTTTGTCATTGTAGGTATTTAATCTTCTAGAAAAATCAAATTCATTGATCATTTTTTTACTTATTGCTGCAGATCGTAACTTTAAAAGTTTCCGTTTTCCTTAACACGCAAGTGAGATTTTCACAGCATCATAAACTAGTTTAGGTTTTATAATAACAAATTGACTTTGAGGTTCGTGGTTTTTTTTATCTTCGTTGAAAGCACCATATGTGTTAGAACCGCTTATTTCAGCTGGTTATATAATTCATTCTTTGTGGTTCCACTTATTTTATGAGTTTCGACTGAAAATCCTGTCGGAGTCGGACACTAAATTACTAATTATACCCCATTATTAGTGCACGAATACTTCATGCCCAAGTATTTTTTTTTTTTTTTGCAGTAAATACTATTCATGGTAGTTGCGAGTCGTATGTTTTGCATTTGTATCCCCAAATGTTCGAAACAAGAAAATTGAAGACGTTGCGCGAGTCAGCGAACAAATATGTGATCCGAATATTTGTTATGAAAATAAACTGTTGTAAACAAAGAAACATTGGCTTATAATGTCTTTGCCCAAAGTCATCCAGATCTTTAAAAGTATAAACATCAAATATCAGCTCGTTGACTAATCGATCGCCTGTCAAAAATAAGTTAACGAAATTATAGCTGCGTTAACTTCAGTGCTGATCAGAGTGCGAATAAATTTGCTACGGGGGGAGGGGGTAGGAAATTTCCCCTGTCATAAAATATTTTCAATAGCCAATGTAGGAAAAATGATTTCCCTGCCAGGAAAAGTGATTTTCCTCTTTGAAGAGTAATAATGCATTACGCTTGAGACGAATCGTTCACAAGTACAAATTGTAACCACGAAGTTTGATGCGCACTCCAGACGGAGCGTACTGGCTGGTAAATACGCGAGGCACTGACGTTAACATATGCTGAATGTCAAACCTCAGGTTTTCGGAGTAGCGCAAAATTTTGTATCGCCCGTGGTGTACTTGGATAGATTTGGGTAGCTCTTAAAATCGAGATCTTGAGAGCCGATGAGGATGAAGCAAGGTGGGTATGGAGCAACGGCAGAATGCAACGAGGGGGAAAAGGGAGATCCCCGAGAAAAACCAGCTGACCAGTGGCGCTGTCCAGTACGATTCCCACATGTGAAAATTTGGGGGTGACCCCACCGGGAGTCGAACCCGGCACGCCTACGTGGGAGGCGATTAGTCTGAACACTACCCCACATATTGGAAACATATAACAATGTAGTTTGTTTATAACCTATAAGCTAGGTTGATATCAGCCAGCTGATATCAACCACTTTGATGGAAAATGCGAATCTCCAAAAAAAAACCCCTTCCTCAGCAAA
Organism: Clitarchus hookeri; assembly: GCA_002778355.1. Classification (NCBI taxonomy): domain Eukaryota; kingdom Metazoa; phylum Arthropoda; class Insecta; order Phasmatodea; family Phasmatidae; genus Clitarchus; species Clitarchus hookeri. The sequence goes on from NQII01008353.1 coordinate 35,787, forward strand.
AAGTTTAATTCGCACCCTGGTACTGACTATGCATTCAAACCACATACTAAAATATTATAAGAAGTCGTGTATCTGTAGTGCTAAATCCAGGGGTCTTTCTACAAGACGACACTTGAAGTATTCGAATTTTTACCATTTATGAACCATATAGGCTATACATTATTATTACTACACAAACTTACTCTGGTAGGTAAGAAATGCCATGGATGACGTTCAAGGTGTTGATAAAACTTGAAAAATGTAAATAGTTTTTAAAGTATTCCGATGCGTTAGGCTTTGTACGGACAGTTTTGTTAACTATAGTTTTCAAACCTCCAATATTTACGAATAAAGATGACTTCTGCCACTCGTGGCTGGGGACAGATTTTGCAGTTCACATTTACTGACGTGCATCGAGAAAACCTGCAGAGAAAAATTTACAGAACAGTTCTGCATTGTAACAGGTTTTCATATTACAGTTAGATTTTTACAGGAATTCCTCAGATGTATTGTTGAAGTTGTTATGTTGAAACAAAGATCTTCTCTGTAATAGAAACATGCTTCCTGAGCAGTTATGCGTATGGTTACAGATAAATATTACACACAGGACTACAACAGACATTTATGTTGGTTTATATCAACAACGTTTTAGATGTTTTTCAACCGATCACGCAGTAATTTTTTTTTCTCTGTGGATGTAAAGGTAATGTCTAGGCAAAAAAAAGTTACCTTTTTTGCTTACCAGCACTTTATGAAAATTAGGTCCTACACGATAGCATTATATCATTTTAGTTTAATCAAAGCAGTTCTGGAATAGAATACGAAAATTTTCTGCTTAGGTGGAGAATAGAACCCATTAGTATAGAAAAGATTTCTTCACAAGCTGCAGCTATGATTTCAGTTAAAGAAAGGGTTAGTTTTGCGTTCTGTGTGGAAAAATGTAGTTAGATACGGTATGAAATGAAAGTAATTGATCAGCAGCCACCCTCTATCCCCCCGGAAATGTATTCCGGTATCGACGGTGCTCTTACATTTACCACGATCGTCGTTAGTTTCCTGTTATATGCAGGAGACATTTGGTTCACGACATTTAAAATGACAAATATTTCTTATTCAGAATCCTAGAAACAAACATAGAATTGTTAAAAAAAAAACTTGAATATAGAATATAATACCAGAATATTTGTTAAAATCAGTTATTGGTTTTACATATCTAATACTCTGTTACTAAATATTAATTTAGAAAAAAAATTAACTGTCTCCATCAGTTAGTTACAGTTTTTAAAAGAAGGTACTTGAAATTTATTACGAGAACGGCTAATACCACAAAATACAAATACTCTCCAATAATAAAATTAATAAATACGAGTTTTAACGTATTTTGATAGCCTTATTTTTATTGTATTTTACTGAGTGGTTATAAAATATGAAAACTACTTGATGTTAAACATTTTTACATGTTAATTGTGAAGTACAATAATATAATGTAAACTTAATATATGTAGGTCTACTGTAGCTTAAGCTAAATTACTGAAGCACTATAGGGGTGGTGTAGTGGTCAGACTACTCGCCTCCCACGTAGGCGAACCGGGCTCGATTCCCATTGGGGTCGCTCACGGATTTTATCATGTGTGAATCGTGCCGAACGATGCCATTGGTCGGCTGGTTTGCTCGGGGATCTCCCATTTCCCCCACCCTTGCATTCTGGCGTTGTTCCATACTCATTTTGCTTCACCCTCATCAGCTCTCAAGACCTCGATTTCGAGAGCCGCCCAAATCTATCCAAGTACACCAAGGGCGGTACGAGATATTGCGCTACACCGAAAACCTGAGGTTTGACATTCAGTATATATTAACGTATTTACCAGCCAATACGTTCCGTCTGAAGTAGGCATCAAAATTCGTTGAGACAATTTGTATATTGGAACAATTCGTCTCAAACATTATGCATTATTACTCTTCAAAGAGGGAAATAACTTGCTCTGGCAGGGAAATCGTTTTTCTTACACGAGCCAGGGAAAATATTTTATGAGAGGGAAATTCCCTGCTACCACCACCAGCAAATTTATTCGCACTCTGATCAGCACTAAGTTAACGCACTCCACTCCACGCTAAAACACTATTGCAGAATTTACGAAATTATTCTTCTTAAAAATTCAAATTGGCAGAAATAAATACTCCGGTATGGCGTGTGCAACCCATAACGGGTCTCTCTGTCATGCATATGAATACGCACATGACAGCTTTGCAGTTACCAATTCCCGGCCCAACACTTGCTTAGACNGACAGCATTGCAGTTACCAATTCCCGGCCCAACACTTGCTTAGACCAACTGTTTCTATAATTACGTACTTTGAAATATTGTTACAGAGTTTAAGTATACCAAAGTAAGTTTAAATTGGTCAATTACAAAAACTTATCTGTAAAAATAAATGCCATAACACAGTTTTGTCACGCTATTTTGACAGTACTGCTGGTAAATGTCAGATACATGGGCAGCAGATGAAAATAAATTTATGGGCTGTTAACGGTTAACTGGGCACTTTTGAAATCAACCTTGTTATAATTCGCAGTCCCTACCTGCGTATATTTTATCGTACACACTGACCGGCAAGCGTCCAGTAATGTTGTTAATGGTGGAGAGAAAGAAATTCCGTGCCTTAACGTAGAATTAAAAGTGTTCAGTAAATATTTTTGAATGCTAAAATGATTTATTTTTCTTTTAATTTTTTTAATTCGTTTAAGTGTTAGAATGTACATATTATTTTCCAAAGTGCTTAGTTTACTGTGAACTGCCTTATACGTAAAGCCCTTTCAGAAAATCGAAGTTTCCTTAAAATTTTCTTCAAATTTATTGAATTCAATTTCTTGAATACTGTGTGACGTAACTCGGACATCATCGTGGCCATTTTGTGTTTCAAGTCATCAAATGACTTGTTTATAACATTTTGTATATTTACTTGAATCCAATTTTTCAACTAGCACTCCATTTTACTAAAACACTATAAATATAAAATGTAGTGTCTTAATACATTAACATTTGTAGAAAATCTAGATAAATTTATTGATATAAAAAGTTGAACTTCGATTTTTATCTGGATAAAGTGTTGCGTGTTTCACTAGGACTTATCCTTATCCAAAAAAAAATCGAGATATTTTTATCTGAATTTGGGGTGAAAACAACCCCGATGGCTCCGTCAACAGAAAACGTTAGGTATTGTACGTTAATAAAGTGAATAGTTTTTAGTAGTTAAGATAGTGTTTTCATGAAAAAAGCAAGAAGAAAAAATATATAGCAAAGAAAAAAAACTGTTTTGTTAGAGATAGTAACGGAAAGTATCAGCATGATCTAAAATTAGCGAGGCGTCAAACTGAAACGTTACAAAAATTGCATTTTTCGAAATGTTCTAACAACACAATATGTAATATTATCGATGGTTTGTATTTTATTTTCTGTACAACATACCTTTCTAAAAGGCGAATAGTACAACTGAACACTTATTTAAAGAAAAATACGTATTCATGCAAACATGCCGGAATAAACGCCGTACAGCGAAAATTAACCATCTGGAAATACAGGCTTAAATTTAGTGTTATATATGATTCATAAGTTACTGTTATTTTTGCGGTCTAGTTATAGTTTCGTTGTGTAGCTCAAAATTTTTATTATTTTTGAATTTTTTAACCTTTACGTGTGTTACATCCAGGCCTGAAATCATAACCTCATATTAAGTACATAAATCATATGCAGCAAATCAATTTTGCTAACTGCAATAATCTAACAATATTAGATATGTATTGAAATTTAATAATGGTGTTTTATATAGAAAACAGATAACCCCACAATTGCTGGTTCACAAAATACTTTTCATACATTCACATTTTCCTGAATACTCTTGTATTAATTTTGCTACCGTTTCCAGATTAAGTATATCGTGTTTACACTGTTTAATGTTATGCTAATAATCTACAAATAATAAATTCTCTATCACTTTCCAAAGTTCTTTGCGAATAGTCTAATGCATTTGGTGATATTTTACTTCTTTATCCTGATAAAGTAATTTTATCCAACAAAATTGGCTGTTAAAATATTTGATCTTGATATACAAAGAAAATCGAAATAAGATGCGTGGTGAAACATAAAAGACACATAATCGAGATAGTTTTTGGCACTTAAAATAGATTAAATATCATTATCTCTCTTGGTGAACCCTGCCCGTATTCATACGCATTTAAGTTAAAAAAATATTTGCGTGCATATATTTATTTCATGCAAAGTAAATATATCATCTTAGAAAAAAGCATTTGTTTAGATTGGGAAAATTATTTGCGCATAGCGTAGGGTTTGTGAGAAATATTAAACTTAATTATAATTTTTTTAACCAAAATATTTGCTAAAATATTTTCCAGTTGCCACTTTAATATGTATTGAATTCAGCTGCATGTGTGGAAAGCCTTTGAAAACTTTAACGTAATAATTCAATTTATATTCAATTCAACCCTTTTAAGCGCATGCGAGCACTTCCTGTATTCAACAAGTAGGGACACCCTAATTTCGCGAAAAGATTTCCGCAGATGCTAGATTTCAATATCCTACGGACGTTCCAGAAGGTATCTTCTCCTTAATGGCGGCGTGTCTTACCTGACTGGCCAATCAGAATAAGGCAACTTTAAAACTGTGCGTCTGCGATTCACGCCCAGGCACTTAATACGCGTAACACGGAAACCATCCAATCACGAAAGTGGATCTGAGCTCTAAAATGTTTTGAAATACAACTAGTCGTGAATTCTTTTTTTTTTTTTTTT
>NQII01008353.1:41441-72125 GCA_002778355.1 Clitarchus hookeri
GTTATGTAAGACGTCCCCCCCTCCCTCCCCCACCCATACACTGTAAATTACTGGTACAACAGCGGGATTGTTAATAATAAAAATCAGTTGTGGCTGCACCTTATTTCTACATTGTTAGTAATATCTGTAGATTTACGGAAAATTTTACGGAGATATATAGTTAATTTACGGAAAGGCACTCCGCAATGACGAATAACGGAAATGAGCTCCGTAAATATAAAATACGGAAGCTCTTCGAATTCTTATGGCTTCGAATTTGAGACACAAACAATGCAGATTATACCTGAAGCGTATAGAATCCCACCTTCACAATACTATCGAGTATATACAGTACTGTGAAGTTTAATCTGATGTCAAATAATAACGCGAATTTTGCATGTCCCTAACAATAACTTCGCCGCCTCTGCACGCTCCTGTATCCTGCAGCCACGGCAAGCCTTACCAGCGTTGTCACGGGTTATAGAGTGGGGGAGTAGACAGAGGTGAAAAAGCCTCTTGTTCCGTGAACTCCAGCCTCGAACGCCACCAAAATGACGTCACCAGCCAGTAACATGTCAGAACGCCGTTCGCCAATCAGTGCCTGATAACCTGCTTGCGAGCCGGCAGTTCAGCCAATAGGAGAAATTTCGCAGTGCGCAGCAGCCAATACGACACGTGGCCCTGTCCCAGAGCCTCGCGCAGTCAATCAGCTAAAGAGCGCGCCCACATCAAAGGAACCGCCACGTCATTTCCTCTCTGTTTAATTATCTGCTCTGTGGTCAAGCCTACCTATCGCCATTTTTCAGAAATCTCCGCTAGTTGGCAACTAAGGAGGTCACTCAGTGACTAGATTTCTACGTTAAAAAAAATTATGCAGAGTAACTTTTAATGTGGCTGTGTATACGAAACGAGCCATCTAGGGCCGATTACCTTTCGTTTCTTAGTGGTAAAACCTACTAGATCCCTCTGTGCATGCGGCCTTATGTGTAGGGGAGAGCATGGGAAAGAGACCAGTGCGTGTAAAGTGGCCGTCAGCTGTTACTCCGCTGGAGAGTGCTGCTCTCTGCCGATGAAGATTTGAAACAGTTTAGAGGGAAGCCATTAGTGTTCTGAGAGCACGTGAAGCATGTCAGCTGGTTGGCTTACAAGTTATTGGTTTTATTAAATTTGTTGTGATTTTTTTTGTCTGATTTAAGGGAAGTGATGAATGCTGATGATTTTTACCTCAGCACGTAATAAGTATATAATTATCTACTATAGTCCCCCTAGATGAATATATGTTTAATAAAATGTTGTAGGTTACTTAGTTTTTACTCTAGACAAGCTTTTGTGCAGGGGCGTCCAAGAGGGCAAGTGGCAAGCCACCTAGTTTGAACTACGGGTTGAAACATTCGCCCCTAGAGAGTGCAACGGTCGCAGTTATACGCTATTCACGTTAAATTGAGCACTTTTGAAAACCCTCTCACTTGGAATAATAATAAATAGACAATAAAAAAAAATTTAACCTCCGAGTGCGAAGGAATATATACACTGTGTTTATTAATAACGTGCCAATACTTATTTTAAAATGTTGTTAAAAGATAAATAATGACCGAAAGTAAACAGTAACTAGGGCCTCTAAAGTGTTCAATTTACCGTGAATAGCCCAAAGCAACAGGAGAGGTAATACTAATCGTAATTAAAGTGACGCTTGGAAAAGCACTGTTGCTTCTAGCCGACAGTCAGCTAAATACATTTTTGCAAACGCTTGGCAATGACCGAAGCGCGTTTTTATTGGTTTTTATGTCAAAAGGGAGAAACTGTCAAATGCGAAGAACAAGTAGCTACTCAGTTGCCACTTCGCCCGAGATGACAGGGCAAAGTGGACATTTGGTAAACAAATATTTGAAATTTAATTTGAAATAATAATAATTAGCGTTGCAATTACTACCTATATTGTATGGAGGTTGATTTTATATTTTTTGTTTTACTTACAGTAGACGATTTAAATTTAATTTAACCTTAGCGGCCACTTCACCCTACTCTCCCCTATGTACTGTGTTGGCTCGCAGTGTCACGGCGTTCTCAAGGTCAAATCATGATCAATTTCGTGTACTTAAGAGACGTCCGCATAGAACGTTTACAAAAATGCGTGCTTCGTAGGGAACGTGCTCGTCTCATGTTCAACCAGCAGCACACGACTAGAAATTAACTTGAGTTTAGCGAAGTAGTAAGTGATTTATTAGCAAGTAACATCTNTTCAACCAGCAGCACACGACTAGAAATTAACTTGAGTTTAGCGAAGTAGTAAGTGATTTATTAGCAAGTAACATCTCATTTAATTTGCATACCACACTTGTTCGGTCACTACTTATTGCACAGAATATGTTAAAAATAAAACACAATAAAATATGATAATACAAAAAAAAAAAATACACTTAATTATTACATAACCTATACGTTTTTTTTAACGAGTAAAGTAAAATAGAAACATGTGTTTTCTTTTAGAAATAATATATTTTATATTAAATGCAATAANTTTTTTTAACGAGTAAAGTAAAATAGAAACATGTGTTTTCTTTTAGAAATAATATATTTTATATTAAATGCAATAAATTACTTGTTAATCTTCCTTTCTCCTTCAATTCTATTGGTTGAAGGCTTTACGTGCACGACACGAAATAAAATGTCGACACTCTCTCAAGTCTACACGTCGAGGATGTTCCTACGAGATGTTCGTGAACCATTTCGTAAAAACACTTTCTTTCATTCTGATACGAACTAGTTCGTTACGTATTAGTCCATTCACGGTCACTTCCATCTTTCTGAAGCCCAGCTCAAGTTCTACTTCCACGATATTCCTCCGCCTCATGCACACAAGGCTTTAACCGACTCTAGAAAATTACACGAATGGGACAACACTCCGCATTCCTGCGCACTCGGTGTAATAATATTTCGCATAAGAACTATTTCTTACTAGGCGTTACCAACACGCCTATTTTCTCACTGTTTTTATTCATACTAATTATAAATAAATATTATAACTTATGGATATAATATCAGTAAAATTTCAATTTAACAAAAAATACGGTAATTTTTATTATGTCAACACAAGTATAAAACCCTTGTGTTACATTGCATATTCAGAAAACAACTAGACATGCCATTCACGCAGTGATGGACTTCCATCTAGGCGAACAAGGCACCTGTCTAGGGCACTAGCCCCCGGGGGGGAACTGGCTAGGGAACAAACTGTTAATTTTTTATTTTATTTGTTAATAAATTCAAATGGAAAGTACAAATATTCAACAGTGATTAAATTAATAAAGGACACATGACAAGACAGCGCTATTTATTATTACATAAGCCAAAATTGGATAATTTTATTGACCTGTGTAAAAAAGATTTGATCTATCCTTGATCTAGCATTGATCTAGCAATTTAGTCTAGGAGAAGTCTAGCCCAGTGAACGAATATAGTCTAAAAGTTTTTTTTTTTTTATTAATTTAGAATTTTTTATGATATATGAAGCATTTCCTGTGTATTATTGATGAAATTTAGTCTACCTACAGTTCAGGAAAAGTGTAGCGCATGTCTATATAAACTAAAAAATATATTTCTTATTAATTTAAAGATTATGATGATATTTATTGTGGATTTTTTGTAGAAATTCCGTCCATCCAATGTCTAGCGTGTAATCTTTGCGTCGCCAATTACGTAGGCGCATGTTCTTTAGTTGCGCACTGCACGCACGCGCACATTCTAAACTTGTCTCTACTTGTCTGGACTTACCAAAAAGGGGACCCGGACTCTGCAATTGCCTAGGGGCCCTGGGTCTCTAAGTCCGGCCCTGCATACACCAGGTAATTTTACTAAGGTTTGATTCCAAAAATGTGACGAAATAGATTATGCACGTTTATCATCTCATCGTAAGCCGACCTTCGGAGGTGATTGCAGACGCGGTATCGACAAGTGGTCCAGAGAGGGAGGAGAGGGTGGTTAGTCGCTGCGGCACAATGGAGGCTCCGGGGCGCTGCCACGGGCATTCCAGGCGCGCGGCAGGTGGACGGCATAACTCCGGTATGAGCACGTGTGCCAAGGCTACGAGCGCCCGCCAGCTGCCCGCCCGAGCCCAAGGTCACCGCAGCTCCCGTCAACAATCCTACCCTCGCTGGAAGGAGTACTGTCCTGTAACTTACAAACACCCAACTTACACACCACTTACAAACACGTATTATAACTTATGCTAGTTCTACGTTCCGTCGTTCCAACTACTTGTAAACTTTCCGACTCGTGTTTTTCTAATTTATGATGGTTCCAAGTTATGTCTTTCTAAGTTCATGATTTTCTATGTTATGAGTGAGTGAACGAGTAAAGAGATTTGTGCGGCTCTTAACAGCGAGGCCTTGAGAACCGATGAGGGTGATTTCGGTGAGTATGGGTGAGTATGGAGCAGCGCCGGAATGACAGCGCGGGGGGAAACGGGAGATCCCCGAGAAAACTCACACACAAGAAGGCGTCGTCCGGCGCGATTCCCAAATGTGACCCAGCCGCGGATTGAACCCGGTTTGCCTTGGTGGGAGGCGAGTATGCTAACCGCTCAGCCACCGCGGACTCACCAAGTTATAATATTTCTAAGTTATTACGTTATTAACTTTTGGATTTTTTTTTTTCAGAAATTCTAAGTTATGGCTGTTTTAGATGTGATTTTCTAAGTTATGTGTAGTCAGTTTCGTGTTCAAAAATTTCTTAAGTGTGGAGTTACACTGACTGAACAAAAAGGAAAGAGGTCCCACCGGTTTTACAGTCCATACTGTATATGAAGGCCACTTTCTGACAGGTCTGCGAAAGTAGCGCCACTGACTACATCTGACTGTGTATGCTTCCGCCATCAGCTGGTCCGTCAAGTCGGGGCTGTATTTTTAATCAACACGCTGTCAGCTAATCCACTTCTCATTGTACTGTAATGCTAAACAAAGTTTAAGATATTTTAAGACTGACATCTGTCTAAAAATATAAGTATGTTATGAAGTTAAACATATAAAACGTTGCAATTAATTAGATATTTGATAACTATTTTTTAATTTGTCCGAAATAGTGAATTTGGGTTAAAATTTGCGAGACGGTCTGTTGTATGTATTATCACACTTTGGACATTATAGCTAATATATTCGGGTTGAAATATGTGACGTGGAATAACGTTAGAATTGCTTAAAAACTATTCACGCGTGTCTACGGAACCAAGGAGATGGGTTTCGAGAGAACAATATGGCGTATAATTTACGTAGACGAACGATTACCGGCCGAATATAAATGACTTTTACTCCAAATCGTTGTACATGAAATAGATATTACTTTAAAAATTATGCAGAGCTCGTGGAAAAATATAACTATTGGCATATGTTTGTAAATTCGTTATATATCGAGCAGGAAAGAGGTTCATTTCTGGCTGGTAATAGCTCGCAAAATATCCGATAGATAGCGCGCAGCACGTCACGGCGAAGTTTTGAGTAACTCTTTTTATGGTCAACAGATAGCGTATTGTTTAAAGTTGATAATTCTTATATTACGGGCTGGAAATATATTTCAAATTCGTGTCGTTTCGTCAAATTATTAGAAAAAATAATTCAACAATATTATGCAATATTTCTGTATGCTTTTGGAATTAATATCAAGGACGTGTTGAAACCGAGGTTGGAGAGGGATGATACGACGTGAAAAAGCTTTCTGAAGGTAGCACAACTTCAGAAAACTTTTCCACGTCGTATCGTTCTATTGTACATTTCATTTTGAACACCTATACATAACTACATTATCACGAAGTTTAGTTTTTAATACTAACAACCATTTTTTTGTGACCTTGTAAAATAAAATGTATTAATAAATCTAAGAACTCTTTCTTATCCGCTTTTTTTCTGCTTTTATGATGTGCATCGGCAGTGCACTCAGAATAGCCAACGTAATTTTAACTTCTGTTCGTTCGTGCATCAGCTGATACAGGATTTTGTAAATGGCACTTTGTTTGTTTCGTATACTTAAAATTGCCACCCACTGATTGTCAGAATGTGGCCTTCTTATACCCTATGGATCATAACAGTGCTTACGCACATGTTAATTAGGACAAATACTATACAAATAATTATTTTACAATCTAAGTATATGCATTATAGTTTCAAGCAATCGCGTATTTTTTTCACAATTAAATATGTATTAATAATTTTAATATTAATTGCTTACAGCTTTAGGCGCAAAAGCGGCCCGGGGGGGAGGGGGTTACAACCCCATATCCCTCCCCTCCTGGCTTGACCAATGTGCGTGGTTCCCTCGCTGGAAGAATCAAGGTATCATTCTTTCACTGGTTTTTTCACGCTTTTCTGAAGCCCTGCTAACGTTCTACTTCCAGGATATTACTCCGCCTCGTGCAAAATAAGGTTAACTAAGTCTAGAAAATTACACCAAAGGGCAACGTGCCGAATTCGTGCGCACTCAGTTGTAACAATACTTTGCATGAGAACTATTTCTTACTAAGTGCTACCAACACACGTTTTCTCGCCGTTTTTATTCATATTTATTATAAATGAAATATTAGAATTTATAAATGTATTTAAGGCTTAACTCCAATTTTAATAAAAAATCATACAATTTTGTGATAACAAAGGTTGTGATACAAAGTATGTTTAGGAAACAATCAAACACATCATACATGGGGTGGTTTTTCAAGGGTGTGAAAGTGTGAAGAAACCNATGGGGTGGTTTTTCAAAGGTGTGAAAGTGTGAGGAAACCCTCGAACAGACCATAGACGCCTGGCTGACGGCATTCTGCGAGTTCGCGGAGTGGTAGTGGTTTTGCCGACCCTCAGATCNGGTGGTTTTTCAAGGGTGTGAAAGTGTGAAGAAACCGCGAACAGACCATAGACGCCTGGCTGACGGCATTCTGCGAGTTCGCGGAGTGGTAGTGGTTTTGCCGACCCTCAGATCGCATCCCAAATTGCAGAGGATTCAAAGAAGCAAAATAATCTAGTGGAACATTTGAATTTGACACTCATTTTTCTCGTAACACTTGCCTGTAAAAAATCAGTGGGAAAAGGAGTTTGTTTTGGTTGTACGATATTAAAGTGAATAAGGTACATCTTCATCAATGTCGATGAACACAGAGAAGCACCGGGAGAAAACTGATCGTAATAGCTCTCCCATCTCCGTGCTTAATCGGCACCAAAAATGTTAATACATCTCAGTAGTGCCTGGTAATAAATGAAATTGTTACTTCTTCTGAAAGCATATTCCTGGAAGACTGGGAAATTACTGCCAAGTTATTTTTGCTCCCACATACAAACATGCGAATGTTCTGCCATCTATGAATTTATAAATGCGCTGAAATTGGGTGTTCAGCGCTAAAGTGGCATATTTACTACACTTGTAATCCACAAATAAATTCAAGCAATATTATGATAAATAAAAAAACTTTTAAAATGTTTGACTCATATTTGATTATTATGTATGATCCATAGTTTTGCTAGTAGTAAGCAAAACTTAAAGCATTCTCTAATATATATATTAATATACTTCTCTCGGATTTGGCTATTTTACAAAAATGTTCAGTTTTGTTTGTATTTTCATGATAAACACACGTAGCAATTTGAACCAGAAGTTTGTCTGAAACGCAATGTTTGATTCCTCTAAGCATTCGCAGTCAACAAATCAATTAATTTTGCTGTGTATACAATATTTGAAAAGTAGCGAGAGTACAACAAAACTATAACAATAATAATACTTTTACAACTTGTTAAATATTGTTAATTACAATTGATGCTTGAAATTATTTTCATAATACCGGCTTTTATCAAAAATTTTAACAGTAAATTTAACGTAATCTCTGATGTTACNATTTTAACAGTAAATTTAACGTAATCTCTGATGTTACAAACGCATCACTTACAAAAATTGTTGTTTGCAGACCCATCTACAGGAACTATCGCAAAATTACGTGGGTACGAGTCGGCCCATGAAAGTTGCACGCGATTAACCCAGGCACAGAGTACATGCGTGCACGGGGAAGAAATGGAATTGCGGTTCCTTTGACGTGGTCGTGTCCATTCTTTGATTCGCTTCTCGGGTCTCTGGGAACGTTCCTTGTGTCTGACTGGCTACTGCATGGTGCGGAAGGTTCTCTATTGGCTGGGAGACCGGCTGGCGAGTAGGGTCCAGCAGTGTACAGTACAACCTGTAAAAGTCTTACAAAATGCACAAATGGACGGTTGACAGTCTGTGAAATGTACATTGCGAATATGGCTCGACTATTGCAAATGATGCCATTGAGACACTTACGCGCATAGGCTGTTCACGGTTTATCGAGCACTTANATATGGCTCGACTATTGCAAATGATGCCATTGAGACACTTACGCGCATAGGCTGTTCACGGTTTATCGAGCACTTACGAAATCATCCTTTGAAAAAATGCCACTGTCCCTACTTGCGTTTATTTTAATGGGAACAGTCTGGATACACAATGCGCGCCATTACGGTATTGCCGGTTGGAGTGTGAGGCTCGCTTTGATACTAGCAGTGACCCGTGTGCCTTACTGCATGGACGCGTGCTGTTGGTATTAGACTGTTAACGACTAGCACGCGTCCAGTAAGGTTGGTAANATATGGCTCGACTATTGCAAATGATGCCATTGAGACACTTACGCGCATAGGCTGTTCACGGTTTATCGAGCACTTTCGAAATCATCCTTTGAAAAAATGCCACTGTCCCTACTTGCGTGTATTTTAATGGGAACAGTCTGGATACACAATGTGCGCCATTACGGTATTGCCGGTTGGAGTGTGAGGCTCGCTTTGATACTAGCAGTGGCCTGTGTGCCTTACTGCATGGACGCGTGCTGTTGGTATTAGACTGTTAACGACTAGCACGCGTCCAGTAAGGTTGGTAACGACGGAAGGAAAGTAGTTCCATGTCTTAACTTTGAATTAAAATTGTTAAGTAAACATTTTCGAATACTACATTTATGTTTATCAATGTGCATAAAATGTAGGAATAAGCAAGTCTGTAAAATATTTATTTTTCTAATAATTTTATAGTTTCACGTGACTGGCGGATGGATAAAGTGATCAGGACCAAGGCTATGTTAATTTTACATATCGCGGGAGGATACACAGTGCATACAATAAGTTCTCAAGCAGGTCTTTCTAAAGTACTTAGTTTACCCTGAACAGCCTATAGGCTAAACGCTGTAAAGACGTGAGGCTAGGACTAAGGTTTATATCCGCCAAGAACTCGTAAACATCCGCCGCATTCGGCTCAGAGCGGCCGAACTGCTCTCCGATGCAGACTCGCGAAGAGGGTCAGCAGTCCCTACAAGTGCCGCTAGCGAGATTAGCGTTGCCTTCCGTATTTTCCGTTTCCAGCTGCCCTCTAACGTGCTCAGGTTTTCAGGCAACTTCCACGCGGGTAATTCTCCAAGGCGCCTCCAAACAAAATTATCGGGCATTGTGCCGGAGGCAGCTCGAGACGTCCGCAAAAGGGGTCGGTGTAGATGCCGCGGCCGAGACTTAGGCCGGGTTTACAAAGCACGCAAGAGACGAAAAGACGCGAACAGTCGAACGTGCGTATTTCGAAGATATAGTTTATAAACTCTACGCAGGACGCAAGGACGCAACGCAAAAGTTGGTCAACTTGCTTGAGTTTTGCGTCTTATAAATTAGCAGTGATCGATTTCAAAGACGTTTTACACTGGTACAGATGGCTGTGATTTTGTTATTATTATATTATTTGCTTGTACAATTAATTTATGCCTGCATTTATGCGATGAATCATAAACAAAGAGTATAATTACGTATTCAAATATTTTAGTATCTCCATCTTGCTGAGGAAATTTAACGGAGTTATCAGAAATTTGTTATTCAAGCATTAAAAAACTATATACCAGTAACTTAACAAATATGTATATTTACACTCAAAAAATATGTCTGATAAGAGGAAAAACATGTTCACTAAACAGCATTATTGAAATAAATTATGTTGTACTTGTTTGGTATTTTAATTTTGCAACGTTGGTGGCGTCTTGCGTTGTGTGATGTTTATAGACGATCGTAATTTTCTTGCGTTGCGTTCTTGCGTTTGCTACGTAGTTTATAATCCCGGCCTTAGATTTTTGTTCGCGACGGAGAAAGCGGGGAAACAGGCCATTTCTGTTTCCGGTCCAGAGAACCAAACTCCCGTGTTGACCGCGCCGACCCGCACGGACAGTGCACGAAGGGGCGTAAGAGGCATCTGCTTGACCAGTGGAATGGGGGGAAGGAACCCCCCTCCCCTCTTGAGTGTTTGCTGTTCAAACTAACAATTCGGCAACAGCTGCCGGTCGAAGTAGTTTCTGGGGANCCCTCCCCTCTTGAGTGTTTGCTGTTCAAACTAACAATTCGGCAACAGCTGCCGGTCGAAGTAGTTTCTGGGGACGCGAAAGGGGTCGGGAGCAGATATACAATAACTGCTGGAGATACATGTTTGCTGACTGCTAACTCTTCCGGCCCGGTTGTGTACCCAACAAGACACGGGTTTTTACCCCTTTTCCTCCTTCGCTTTTGTGTTATTTACTCTGGACAAGCTGCGGACGGTAGCTTCTTGAAGGGAAGCGGTCTGCCCGCAGACACGCGGTGTCACAGCAACGTAGTTCCTGCCAATAGAACTCTGCTCCTGCAAATTTAAATCAGTGTTTGACCGTATACACGTATCTCAGTAAACAGACGTTCTANGCCAATAGAACTCTGCTCCTGCAAATTTAAATCAGTGTTTGACCGTATACACGTATCTCAGTAAACAGACGTTCTAGAAATACTTTTTTTTTCAGGGAAAGTAAAAAAAAAACAACAATCCTACAACCATCACTTTTTACTTTTACTTTTGTCAAAGAGAAAAAATACTGAAAACTGTNAAAAAAAAAACAACAATCCTACAACCATCACTTTTTACTTTTACTTTTGTCAAAGAGAAAAAATACTGAAAACTGTTAAAATGATAGTAATAATAAAAAGTTTTTTTTATTTTGAATTTTCTTTACGCGTGTTTAGCTGAGGTGACACAAACATACCCGAAAGTCAAGTACCTATATAGTCGAGGTACCGCAAAACATACAACACGACCTACCGATTGCGAGTCACTCACGCTAACCGCATAACCGGACACGAATGGTAACAAAAGCAAAAGCAGCCCCGGTCTTCTGAAACTTCGCCGGCTTCAGTGTTTCGCAAAACCATGTAAATCACTGTGTCATGATCTTAGTAATAAGCGAATAACAGCTCGATAAATTCAAGGTAATTTTCAGTTAATCGCAACAGTCTAAGTTTTGATCACTGATTGAACTGAACAGCCCATTCATTTCTTGTTACTCTTCCTGTGAGTCCCTAAATACAAAAAAAAAAACCCATTTAAAGTNTAAATTCCAGATTCTTCCCCCACGTCTTCCAGTGCACTATGGAATATTATATAACTCGCAATATGATAAATACCTAACGTCAAAATATCCCTACTTACGCTCTCTAGGGATGTAAAGGAAAGCAAAGTTGCTGCTTCTCAATTTCCTTTGCTTTTTTTCTATTTCATTGCGCTTGCCAACATTCCTGCTCTTATGCGATGTGGGGACAACTCGCATGCAAAACTGCTTAAACCGTACGCTAACCGGGATTCAAACCCGTAAATTAGCAACCTGTATGTTATACCTTAGTAACCTCGGTTAAGAATGCCGCCAGTGTTTGCATTATCTTGGTGTGTTATAAATACAGTGTATTGAACTTAAAACTTGGGTACAGTGGATTGCGATATCTGAAATNTGCATTATCTTGGTGTGTTATAAATACAGTGTATTGAACTTAAAACTTGGGTACAGTGGATTGCGATATCTGAAACCCTTCATTTAACGTCATCTTATTACTTCTCAGTCAAATGATACTGCAAGTGTTTTAAAGGTTTTTCGTTACTAAAAAAAAACATTCGTAATTTCTCACGTTTCTTGAATTAAACTTGTGATAAGTCGGTAAGAAAACTTCCCTATGCATAAAGGAGTNCATTCGTAATTTCTCACGTTTCTTGAATTAAACTTGTGATAAGTCGGTAAGAAAACTTCCCTATGCATAAAGGAGTAACCAAAGTGTTACACATTTATATCCTGTTATTGCGTGATCCCGATAGTTTTTTCGCGTAAAAATTTACGCGTAGGCTAGACTTCAATATCTTATGTGCACACTTACAGCCTTCCTTCGGCTATTGGCCGCTTTTCTTTGTGTGAAGAGAGTGTGTCGCACGAGTAAGCCAATCAGAATTAAGTTTCTCCGATACTGACTGTCCGTAATTCGCGCGCAGACTGATAAGACGCATAACAATTTAAATGGATCCAATCACGAATGTGCTTCTGAACTGATTATGTTTTGGAACAAAACTCGTCCTGAAATATTTTCGCATAAAACAGGTGCCTCTACTGATAGTTTTATAAATGCTTAAGAATAGGAATATGAACGTTATTTTATAACTTTCAAGCATGATGCATAATAAGGGATAACGGAAAAAAGTGAAAATTTCTGGAGCAATATATATGTATATATTTTTCTGAAGTTGTGCTAACTTCAGAAAGCTTTTCCACGTCGTATCATCCATCTCCAACCTTGCTTTCAACACGTCCATGATATTAATTCCAAAAGCATACAGAAAAATTGCATAATATTGTTAAATTATTTTTTCTAATAATTTGACGAAACGACACGAATTTGAAATATATTTCCGGCCCGTAACATAAGAATTATCAACTTTAAACAATACGCTGTCTGTTGACCATAAAAAGAGTTACTCAAAACTTCGCCGTGACGTGCTGCGCGCTATCTATCGGATATTTTGCGAGCTATTACCAGCCAGAAATGAGCCTCTTTCCTGCACGATATATAACGAATTTACAAACAGATGCCAATAGTAATATTTTTCCACAAGCTCTGCATAATTTTTAAAGTAATATCTATTTCATGTACAACGATTTGGAGTAAAAGTCATTTATATTCGGCCGGTNACGATATATAACGAATTTACAAACAGATGCCAATAGTAATATTTTTCCACGAGCTCTGCATAATTTTTAAAGTAATATCTATTTCATGTACAACGATTTGGAGTAAAAGTAATTTATATTCGGCCGGTAATCGTTCGTCTACGTAAATTATACGCCATATTGTTCTCTCGAAACCCATCTCCTTGGTTCCGTAGACACGCGTGAATAGTTTTTAAGCAATTCTAACGTTATTCCACGTCACATATTTCAACCCGAATATATTAGCTATAATGTCTAAAGTTTGATAATAGATACAACAGACCGTCTCGCAAATTTTAACCCAAATTCACTATTTCGGACAAATTAAAAAATAGTTATCAAATATCTAATTAATTGCAACGTTTATATGTTTAACTTTATAACCTACTTATATTTTTAGACAGATGTCAGTCTTAAAATATCTTAAACTTTGTTTAGCATTACAGTACAATGAGAAGTGGATTAGCTGACAGCGTGTTGATAAAAAATACAGCCCCGACTTGACGGACCAGCTGATGGCGGAAGGATACGTAGTTAGATGTAAACAGTGACGCTACTTTCGCCGAGCTGTCAAAAAGTGGCCTTCTTATATGGTACAGAATATAGCCAAGTATTATTCGCTTAAAGGTTGAAATTCCAATGAGTTGAAATCAAATTTATTTGCGACTTTCCAGCCGCGAATTGCTGGCCTTGGAGATAATACACTTTTTACACAGAGTGGGCTGTCTGATGGCTCGTATTTTTCGCACAATTTTCAGGCTGGACACAGTCACGGCTTGTCGCCCCCTCGGAGTGGGCGAGGGGTGGGGCGGAGGATACGAGGGGTGGCGGGTTAGCAGTGCGTAAAGTAAATGGATGACACGGGCCATATGCCATGCCCACACTACGATAGTCCACTTGGACCCATCCCCAGCGCCAGGCGCTGGGAAAACATCTCGAACGCCGCGAAATTTCGTCAGGCCACGAGCTAAAAGGGTTGTTATGTTTGCTCCGAGTACTTTGTAAGNCAGGCCGCGAGCTAAAAGGGTTGTTATGTTTGCTCCGAGTACTTTGTAAGGTTTTCTGTGACCGTCGACCCTTCGGTCATATTATTTCTTTTTGTTGGAACATTTTCAGTGCCGTAGAAGATTATTTCCCCAGCCTTCCTTGGGTGTTTTTTTCTTTACAATCACCACTCCGCAAATTGATATTTTAGGTAAAAAGCTTAGAAGGAAACAAGACATGTCGTATGCATTAACACTTTTAAGGACTTGACCCTAGAATATCTCGGAATAAACTTCTATTTAATAAGTTTAAAAAGAAAATAAACAAGCACGTGACGTGCTTTTTTTTAAGATTTTCACGGTTTCATTTATGTTTATCCATACAAACAGTAAGTAACTGTACAATGCTGTCAGAATCAGCGGCAATCCTCATTTAGTGAATCATTACAAAGACAATACTGCAAAACGTTGAGCAAGGTCGTAAATTCTGAAAGAAAACTATTTTATTAATATTATTCAAAACTCGGAAAATAATATATTTATTACGTGGAATGATGAAAAATACACGACAGGAAAACACTAGAGCAGTGATCAGTTGTGAATCTAAAATTTAATAATTCTTTGGCTTCAGGTCCTCAAATAATTTCTGATACATTTAATTAATTCTATTTTAATATAATAGAATAAATTATTATTAGAATTACTAGTCCCGATATAAACCATACCTATTTCTACTCTTCAGTAAATTACTGGGCCTTTATAACACCACTTTTAAAGAAATGTGACAGCTTCAACGTAACCAATTACAGACTAATCTCGTTTCTTACCGCCTCTCCAAAGTAATCGAAAAACCAATTCGTAGTAGATTGCTGCAACATTTTGAGAGACATAAAGTTTTATTGAATTTCCAGTTTGGCTTTAGAAAAAACACATTAACAAAATATGCGATTTCCAAGCTTGCAAATAATATCCAAAATGCGTTTAATAGAAAGCTGTCAACTTGGAATTTTTTGAGACTTCACTAAAGTATTTGACTGTGTAAATCACAATTTTCTTATAGAAAATTTGAAGATTTCATGAAGTCACAGATATAATTAACAATCNGCTGTCAACTTGGAATTTTTTGAGACTTCACTAAAGTATTTGACTGTGTAAATCACAATTTTCTTATAGAAAATTTAAGATTTCATGAAGTCACAGATATAATTAACAAGCTTATTATCTCATACCTTTCAGACAGACAGCAACAAATGTGCATCAAAGGAAAAATCTACTTGATTTTACTCTAAACCCGGTAAAATCAAACTTGGGGTTCCACAAGTATTCCTAGCGCTTATAATTTATATGCCACGTTCCTCAAACCCAAACACTATTAAACATATTATTTACAGATGACACCAGTATCCTGCTCTCTGGAGATTCAGCAGATGATCTTAGAGTGAGTGGAGAAACTTGGACAACTCTTAACAGCGAGGTCTTGAGAGCTTATGAGGGCGAATGAGGTGAGGATGGAGCAGCGCCGGAATGAAAGGGCGAGGGAAACGGGAGATCCCCGAGAAAACCTGCCGACCAGGGGCATTGTCCAGCACGATTCCCACATGCGAAAATCCAGGAGTGACTCGGCTTGGGATTGAGCCCGGTTCGCCACGGTGGGAGGCGAGCAGGCTAACCGCTCAGCCACCGCGTCCACAGATCTTAGACAAGATGCAAACAGTACACTTACAGAGAGAGGTGTGGCCAGAGTTGGCCACTATTCTTTTAATGGGTGGCCCGACTCAAAGTGCACAAGAGCCAAAGCTTTAATTCAACAAGGAGTGTAGCCCGGNGGGAGGCGAGCAGGCTAACCGCTCAGCCACCGCGTCCACAGATCTTAGACAAGATGCAAACAGTACACTTACAGACAGAGGTGTGGCCACAGTTGGCAACTATTCTTTTAATGGGTGGCCCGACTCAAAGTGCACAAGAGCCAAAGCTTTAATTCAACAAGGAGTGTAGCCCGGCTAGCATAGGCGCGCTGTAGGAGAATTTTTAGTAAACGCTTTAAATTGTATAATCTATTAGCGGTTTCTCCACACTTTTTGAATCAAACATTTGAAAAAATACCCCATGTATGATGTGTTTGGTTCTTTTCCTATATATGTCATTTATAACAAGCCTTTTGCACTTCTGTTAACATAAAATTACCTTATTTTGGGTTAAATTGAATTTATATTTATATTTGATCTATTAGTTATAATATTTCATTTATAATTAATATGAATAAAAACAGTGAAAAAATAAGTATTTTGGTCATGCCTATAAGAAATGTTCTTCTGTTAAATATGAATGCGGTGCGTTGTCCCTTGGTGTGATTCTCCAGACTGAGTTAAGCTTTGTCTGCATGAAGGGCGGAGGATTCTCCTGGTACAAGAACTAAGCAGGGCTTCAGAAAAGTATAAAGTAACTAGGAATGGACTATAATGGAAAATTTTAACCTATACATTGTATAGAAATAATACCACGTAACTGGCTCCAAATTGAGGAATGTTAAGCGTCGTTTCGATACAAAGTTGGCAAGTTCCCTAGGTCTTCGACTCTTTCCTGAGCAAATGTAGGAACGCTGCCATAGAGGTTTGGGTAAGAACTTAACCATTCGCGCTTTCTCACTGTACCTATAAACTGAATTTGCAAATAATTTCTTAGTGTGTGTATCTGCAGTACGATGACAATAACAAATAAAAAGAGAGATATCATGAGCCCCACTCTATCGCATATTTCGGGATTGCAAGCCACAGGGGAGAACAACAGTAACTCTGACTAGTACATAGAGACCTGAAAAATTCGCTAGTTCAATGACCTGCAGGCTGTACTCCACAGTCTTATGTACACACACGTCTGTGTCAGCCGTGCATTGGTTGTCTGCTGTCACAGTGGAAGGCAACGAATGGGCCAGCGTTCTCCAGGAAGCGTCAAACACCGCGCGGACCAATGGCTAAAGGTATATCAACACACGTGTTTTGAAATCTAACTTGTCCCAAATGTAATCACCGAATTATTCAGATCTCTACTAATACATGATTAAATGTAACGTGTCCAAAGTAACCGGCAATTTTACAGGTGTCTATATTCAGCGCACTAGCGTGTATACTATATGTCCGAAGAACGTCTCACAGCTGACAGGTCATCTGTAAGACCTTACGATTTCATATGTTCAAAATAATAAATTTTTTGTTGAGTGTGGAATTCGAGTTGACACGACTCTTTCTTCGTCAAGCTATAAGCCACAGGCTCCTCTTTCTGCTAGAGTAATAAGAATCAATCGAAACGTAGACCACTAACATGGTTTACGAATCAGTTTCCCACAGGGGAAGTCATTGGCTGTTGATCCTCGCAACGCACAGCATCGACCAATGTGCGTCGTGCTTGCACAGATACGTACGCTAAGTGTGAAAGGGCTAACAACTTGGAAAATTCGCTTTCTTACTCCACGACAAACCATAAGTGAAATATTCGTGCGTTTTATGTTGACGTCGCAGTTGCTCCAGGGGTTACTCGACACCTACTGGAGAGTACTTAACCAATGAACTTAACCAGTGACTTTTCGCGTAAAAATCGGAGCACACAGTAGTGAAGTTATGATATGTGTGTGGAGTCGACAACAATTACCTCCATTGGCTGCTGGTGCCGTGTCCGTATTTGACCATGCCACTCAGGACTAAGTAACTCCGTCACTGAACCTTCGTGATTCGTGCGCAAACTGTTAACACGGGCCAGAACATTTTTTAGCCAATCAAAGAAGCTGGGCGACCCTACAGTGCTTTGGACTGTATCTTGTCTCGAAATCTTTTCGCGAAATATCACTGCCCCTACCAATGAATCACAAGCAACGGAATGCAGGAGCAACAGAGAGAGAGAGAGAGAGAGATTATTTGGAACACACCAGCACCGCTTAAGGCAAGCGGGCAGACGAGACTAGCGAAGCCGTCTTCAGCAGTAACCTTCCAAGCGGTGTCGTTTGCGGAGAGCTGTTTACAGATAATACATTCATAATGGCCGAAGGTGACATGGACGGGAAATATAAAGTATTATGATCGCAAGTCAGAGTCTTTTTAACTCGCGTGCACGAGTATTTTGAATACCATCCATATATTTCCTCACTATAAATGAAATAAATTTTAACTGTCATTACTATCGCTCATTGTATCCTATTTCTTGTTGCATTAACGCAGTCGCTATCAACGATATAATTAGGTTGTAAAATTAAAGCATCTAATTAATGTATTAATTTCGCGTGTTGTAATATCGCAAGTTATTATCCCAGAGCTCATTTTTGTGTAGAGGCAAGTTAATACCAACTGCATTCATTATATACGTGTCTTATATTTCAAAGTTTCGACTTTGGTATGTTGCACAACTGTACCTAGTTTTCATGCTACGGTTAGTATGTCATTCATACAAAACAGTAAGTGACTCCAGTAGGAGTGAAATTAAAGCTGCAAGTTAATACTGCCCAGAGCTGATGAGAAGGTAGGGCTCAGTATACCAAAANCCAGTAGGAGTGAAATTAAAGCTGCAAGTTAATACTGCCCAGAGCTGATGAGAAGGTAGGGCTCAGTATACCAAAATTAAAAAAGGGTTGGAGGAGGGGGGGGGTGAGATTCTTTGAAAAGTAGGTACTTTTGTTGTGTGCGTGTCTCGTTAAACGTGGCAATACCGCCTGTGTTTCGTAGTGACCCGACATTGACAGAGCTCCCAAGTCCTGAGTTGCAGCTGCGCTACTGTAGTGTATTTTAACACTTTCCTAATGCGTATTCCTTTGTGTATCCGGATCTCCTCTTAGTCCTATACTTAGAGAGTTCAAGTCATGGTTCGTTGCTAAGAAATTAAATCCCACTTTAGACAATACACACATAATGCATTTATTTTGCAAATAACAGCAAGGAGATTGATGTAAATATTGGCACTAGCTCAGGCCAAATTAACGAATCAACTGTGACCATATTTCTTGGCCTACATGTGGATAAACTACTTGACTGGAAATCACATTGAATATATGTTACGAAAATTCGATTCTGCATGTTTTGCTCTACGCACTGCTGCTGAGGTGTTAAACTAAATTACAATAACAATTTATTATTTTGCATGTTTCACTGCATTATGACATACGGTATAATTTTCACGGGGTGATTCCACTGACAGTAAATAAGCGTTTTGCATAAAAAAGGGAGCAATAAGAAAAATTAATGGTAAAAACAATCACGTAAACCCGTTTTCAATAACACCAATATTGTACCATTTGCATGTGAGTGCATGTATTCGTCACTTACATTCCTGTCTAAGAACAATTATCTATTTGAAAAAAAAAATTAATGCTATCACACGTATGACACCAGAATCAAAAAACACATTCACATGCCCATTCAGTCAATTGAAAATTTGTACGAAAAGGCTTTCCTACTCTGTTAGTCATCTTTTCAACAAACTTCTTCAACATATAAAATAAATTTGTTTCTCAAACAAAAAAAAAGTTAAAAATGTTATGGAACAGTACGCTTTATATTCAGTAGAAAAATACTTACATCATAAACATCGAAATATTATATTATGTCATTATATTCTACATATTTCTTATCTCCTTTACATTTTCATATTTTTTCGATTGTTCCAGTTTAATGCATACCTGTTCCCGGTTACTGGAAGCATATCATTTCACAGCAGACGTCAACGGCCTTTACGATTGCGATCCTGCTATTTCACTAAAAAACGGAAAAATTAAATTAAACCTGGTTCTAGCAATACGCCTACCACAAAGAAAAACAACCATTTCTAAGGTTTCGAAATATATTTTAAAAATGAAGGGTAAGACCTATAGGTTTATTCACCAAATACTTATGTTCATTAATCATTAATAAATTAAGTTTACACAGGCCGTGTTTCCGGAAACAACAGACGATCTATGTTAATGGTGCACAGATGTTCGCACCGAACAAGCGTCATCTACCAACTAATGCGCAGAACTTATTACGTTCTTTCTAAAACTGGTTGTTNCGCAGAACTTATTACGTTCTTTCTAAAACTGGTTGTTACCCATAAATATTTAGGTTCATATTGCAGCAGTTTCCATGTCGTGTCGAAGTTCAAAAATGTAAACTTTTTAAGTCAGATGTTTAGTAAAAGGTCTGTGCGACGTTCTGACATTTTTCTGGCCAGTGATGACAGCTGGTTGGCGTTTGCGGCTGAAGTTTGCGGTGTAAGCAGCTGTTTAATCCCTGCATTCTTCTGTAGCACAACTCTAAATACAAGAAAGGTAAAAATAGCTTTCTTTGGGAACCCAGACTAATCAGATTATGCAGCCAACTGTATATACATGTACACGTATATGCACGCACGTCTGGTTGCATGGCCGTTTAAAANTAATCAGATTATGCAGCCAACTGTATATACATGTACACGTATATGCACGCACGTCTGGTTGCATGGCCGTTTAAAACACTTCAACCCCTTCAAATTACACACAGTAATTCTTTTATTCAGTTCAGTAGTTATATAGGATATGAAAGCTCAATACCTTACGATTTTGAATCGCAGGATGGAAGTGCGTGTCGTTTTAGATATATTATTTTTATTTTAGTATATTAGCCATCTACTGAATATCCTCAAGGCATTGAATGTTAAAAAATTAATCAGTGACATCAGTTTGATTTGGTTAAAAAAAACGACACCCAGGAAACGCTTATTCACTACATTAAGACATTTTAAATTGTAAAATCCAATATCATTTAAGGTAACAAAAATTTGTTGTACACCTTTTAAAGAATTAACGAAAATGTTTAGTTTGTCCAAAAGTAGTCTTTTTTTAATGCCACATACTAAGAAATACGCGTGTGTAACAACAAAGTTCTGCTTTTTGGATTTGTTTTTTGTTTGGCGTAATTTATATATATGCTGGAAAATAATTTTTAGCAAAAATTTGACCATGTTATCTGGTATCTGGATTTATACACCCCAAGAAATTATTCGGAAATTTACCACACCAGTGCATACGCTTAGTGAGAAAGCGGGAATGGTAATTTCTTCCCCTATGGGTACATTCATTGTAGCATTCCTACATATGCTCAGGGAACTATACAGTGTATAGGTTAAAAACTTCCATTAGAGTTTAGGAAGTTTACCAGAAAAGTTTTTAAAGTGTACGTATTTCGCAACGAAGAATTGACTTAGAGTGACAGGTAGGTAAAACTTTTTGTCGGGGTCGATGTGTCCATATAAATATTTTCAGGAGACGCACACATAAATGGACAACATAAAAAAACCCGCCTTCCACAAAGAACTTTTGTCTCTAGCGACAAAAAGGTCAAATACCTCTTCCGAAGAAGTAGGCGAAAGTTTTTTTNCTTCCACAAAGAACTTTTGTCTCTAGCGACAAAAAGGTCAAATACCTCTTCCGAAGAAGTAGGCGAAAGTTTTTTTGGCCTTGTAGGTTGAACCGAAAATTTATCTGTGTAGACGTTATTCACTACTTCTACACTGCTTCAGAATAGGTAACATTGGTCCCGAGATCCTTTTGCCGCCTTTCTCGCCTAGTCTATGTTAAAACAATGCTGTTCATAGCCTGAATTGTTCACATTAATTTAAAAAAAAAAAAAACCTCTGATTTAGTGGCGATGCAGTTAGCTGCTCAGATTCCTGCCTTTGTGTGTGTGTGTGTTTCTGTACGTTCAAAGACTTCATCATTTACGAGAGATCTCACATGATTTGCAGTTCAAAGGAAGATTACTGATGTCGTTACAAACCCTGTTGAATTATCTGTTTACCACAACTATTATCAAACTTTTGAAACGTAAATTAACGCAGCCTCTCTTTATTTTAAGTCACGCTATTCTTAATAATCTTGCACACCAAATTATAAATGTTAACTGGAACTGTACTTATAACATTCCTACTGAAATACATGTCTCGGTCATGTGTCTAAAGTCCCAATTAAGAGCAAAGTTTTCTCCTAAAGTATTCTCCTTCCCAAACTTCCCACCATAACGTAACAAAGTCGGGAACTGCACAGTGTGGTAAACAAAGTAAATTTATGCCAGCAAAAAATATACTAAGAGTTAAATTTTATTGGTATTTTACAGTAGTGATTACTTGTTAAAAATATTTTTATGGCATAAATTGTAAAAAATTCATCTCGATCACTCCGATGTTCATTAATTCTAATAAAAATAAATACTGGTTATTTGACAAACATCGTNTTCCACAAAGAACTTTTGTCTCTAGCGACAAAAAGGTCAAATACCTCTTCCGAAGAAGTAGGCGAAAGTTTTTTTCTATGGCCAATTATCGCATTCCATCCTTTCACTGGTCGTATGTTTGAAGTGCCCTTGTAGGTTGAACCGAAAATTTATCTGTGTAGACGTTATTCACTACTTCTACACTGCTGCAGAATAGGTAACATTGGTCCCGAGATCCTTTTGCCGCCTTTCTCGCCTAGTCTATGTTAAAACAATGCTGTTCATAGCCTGAATTGTTCACATTAATTTAAAAAAAAATANCTGTTCATAGCCTGAATTGTTCACATTAATTTAAAAAAAAATAAAACCTCTGATTTAGTGGCGATGCAGTTAGCTGCTCAGATTCCTGCCTTTGTGTGTGTGTGTGTTTCTGTACGTTCAAAGACTTCATCATTTACGAGAGATCTCACATGATTTGCAGTTCAAAGGAAGATTACTGATGTCGTTACAAACCCTGTTGAATTATCTGTTTACCACAACTATTATCAAACTTTTGAAACGTAAATTAACGCAGCCTCTCTTTATTTTAAGTCACGCTATTCTTAATAATCTTGCACACCAAATTATAAATGTTAACTGGAACTGTACTTATAACATTCCTACTGAAATACATGTCTCGGTCATGTGTCTAAAGTCCCAATTAAGAGCAAAGTTTTCTCCTAAAGTATTCTCCTTCCCAAACTTCCCACCATAACGTAACAAAGTCGGGAACTACACAGTGTGGTAAACAAAGTAAATTTATGCCAGCAAAAAATTTACTAAGAGTTAAATTTTATTGGTATTTTACAGTAGTGATTACTTGTTAAAAATATTTTTATGGCATAAATTATAAAAAATTCATCTCGATCACTCCGATGTTCATTAATTCTAATAAAAATAAATACTGGTTATTTGACAAACATCGTNTAAAAAATTCATCTCGATCACTCCGATGTTCATTAATTCTAATAAAAATAAATACTGGTTATTTGACAAACATCGTGCATAATCATTGAGTAATGGACTCGGGAGCAGAAAAATATCTTTTAGTTGTCATTTTACACATTTTTTTTTCGGTCTTTTAAGTTGAGGATTATATACTTGGCTTACATTATTGTTTCCGAACTATACGTAAACACAACTTAGTTTGATGTGCGTTGTGCATTATTTTAATTAACTCGATGGCATGCAAAAAATTACTGCGAATCCGTACTTCTCGGTAACTATCAGAACTAAGAAGAACTGAAATTCGCCTATTGTGTTGCCAGCACTATTTTGCTTTTAGGGCAAACTATTTTTAGGGCAAATGTCGAAGCCGGGTCGAAAAAAGAAAAAAAACTGAACTTCTAGGGCATACCACGTCGTTTTTCTATAGAGAAAACGACGCACCCTGTCACATGCTATGGTAGCGCCACTGTAACTTAGGATTTGGGAGTTCTGCCAATGTCAGGCCACTTCTCCCCGGGGAAGGAAACGATTGGTCATTGGATGCGAGGCGGGTGGGAGGGAGTACCTACAGCTCCTCGACACGCAAGCGGTGTTGCCACTTTTGACGAGACATTTTTTAACGAGACACGCACACAACAAACGTACCTATTCTTCGAAGACTCCTCTTTCCCCCTCCTTAGTTTAGGTTACCGAGTCCGCATTTCAGACCCTCGCTTTGTCCTCGGCTCTGTGCAGCATCAACTTGCAACTTGAAACACACTCCTACAGAGTTTAGTTACTGTTTTATGTTAATTACATACAAACTGTAACATGTAAACCATTCACTGGCATACGAGTGACGGAATGTTGAAATACAAGACACGAATACAATGAATATAGTAGGTTTTAACGTCCCTTCACACTAAAATGAACTCTGGGGCAATAAGTCTGTAGTATCTCAACATCAATTATTAAAACATTAATTAGATGTTTTTATTTCAACAACTCTGCTTTGCAACCGTTTACACTTCACATTCACCGCCCGTACCACCTTCTACCATTGTGAATGTATGGTCTCTAAACAGCTCTCCGTAAACGACACAGCTTGAAACGTTACTGGTGAACGTGCCATCACTGGACTTATCTGCCCTTGCCCGCTACGTGTGTTGGGCGGGGCTGGTGCTTTGTAAGTCGCTCTGTCTCTCTCTCTCTTTCACTAGGGTAGACGAAGCCAAGTCCGTTCTTAGGGCGGCGCGACTATAGTCATTGCTCCCCCCCCCCTTGTATTTGTGCTTGACTATCGTAGACAGAGAAGAACCGATGCCAAGCGTTGTTACTTGACTCGCCGCAGATGGCGCCACGGGTTACCTTGTGACGCTCTGGGAAATAAGCTCCAAAAACGAGGAAAAATTATCTAACTGCTTCGATCCTCCTATAGAATTATATAGAATTCTTGCTCGGCAAATCTTGTCGGCGTAGTTCATGTTAACGTACGGCCTCTTCGGGCTGCGGTGATTTGTCGTCGGTCAGATGTTGATGTTAAGTGGCTCGTACTGATAATATGTTATATTATACGTAATCAGTTTCGAGCTGTAAGTGCTGTGGTCTTAGGTTTCAGAAGATATCTGCCTGTACCTAAACGTTTTCATTTTCCACCCAGACGGTTACAAGACTTTATTTAATCTATGTGTTTATAAGAAAGCTCCCTCGACATGTATACAACCTACTATGTCCCTCTTGTGGAATCCCTTTTAAATCTCACAGACCTACTATATACTACGTTTAGAATAAAACTTTGGACTAGGCTGAATTCTGACTGGAGTCAAAACGTAGCGAACACGAAGCGAGNTATACTACGTTTAGAATAAAACTTTGGACTAGGCTGAATTCTGACTGGAGTCAAAACGTAGCGAACACGAAGCGACCATGGACCGAACGTCGCGATTAAGGTAAAGTTTGCATTCCGGAATGAGATGCGAACAAGAGCGAAGATGGAGTAAACATGGACTGGAAACTGTGCAGTGACATACTTCGGGCGGCTGCATGAACTAAAAAAACAAACGACACACGAAAAGTAAACAGAAGATAGTTTATCTATTGTATTTTNTTCGGGCGGCTGCATGAACTAAAAAAACAAACGACACACGAAAAGTAAACAGAAGATAGTTTATCTATTGTATTTTTTCCGCAGTTCTTTCGGAGGCAGTATTTCTCATTTCTACTCTCACCAAATCAAAAACCTCTGCTTACCTATATATGTTTGCCATCCAATAATTTTAATATGTATGCATCCAACATTACCCTAAAAAACATGCACGTCTATGTTGGTACAAATAGTTCCCATTTCCATTTCAATGGAAAATTATTATGCATGTAGCTTAGACTTTGCTTGGAACAAATATATAAACACTACTCCATCGTACGTGAAAACATGCGAATAATACACTTCCAAATGGCGGCATTTTTTTTCTCTCACTCCCAGTGACCTCCTGTCTGCAGTGTTTAGAGTAAACTTTCAATCCGGATTCTACACTCCAGTCCACCTTGCCGACTGGACTGGATGACTCACTCCAGTCCTACTTCAATCCAGTCCGGGCGAGTTTAAGATACAATTTCAATCGGAAATCTTCAGTGCCCTAGGTATTCAATCCGGATAGAAAAATCACTATAAATGTNGTTTAAGATACAATTTCAATCGGAAATCTTCAGTGCCCTAGGTATTCAATCCGGATAGAAAAATCACTATAAATGTAGTCATAGGCTCTTTCACAGTTAACTAAGCACTTTGGAAGCCTTGCTTAGGGGGTCTACCTTTCTCCTCTGTAAGTATCCTTCCGCTCTATGTAACGTTCACACTGTCATTGGGCTAGCGACTTTGTTAATGCGCCAGTCAAGCGAAATACGGAACCTGTTAGGAATCTAAATGTGCCGATTCGTAATCCCATGTGTGTTAAGGTCGACTGGCAGCTGTTAAATTTAAATATGAAATCCCATGTTAAAGAAATGTTGCCTCAGTGCGTTAATTTTAAAGATAGACGTTTCAAACAAAATCTAATCTTCACGAATTTTTTAGGAGGAGATGTTCACATAACTGTTTGCAACGAATTTTTCAAATCTATATTTTACATAAAAGTACATACTGCCTATCTGTATTGAAAATATACGCTTGTAGTGGTCCTATATAAATTTCGCAGCTACCAGCCGGTAGGCATTGCCCTTAAGGAAAAGAATGCAAACCTTATTTGCTATAAATTGAAACATGACACTCACCATGCATAATTAATACTTTGAACTATTTTAATTTAGAGTACTTCAAGAAGCTCACCGTGAGTTCTACCCACTTAGTTATGTAACTATATTTCGCCCCGAACGTTTCAACGAGAACTAAGTGAATCAGAGGGGAAAAAATCTTCCTGCAACTGATGCCCATTAATTTTATCTTTGCCTGTTTCGCGAGCCAAAAATAACTTCGATCTGCATGAACTTTCTTGCCGACTTCAACTTTTGTTCTTATTGAAATAAGCTCTCATCATTAATTTCCAAACTGATAGTTTACGACAAGGTTACAGACTGATTAACTTGCGTATTTGCATACTGCCGACATTTTTTTCTCGTTAATTTCTAAAACTGGTTTTTACTCCAAGGAGCTAGCGTTGACGTACCCGAAGCTTCTGTAAAAGTTCAATATTTTCTAGCGTCACAAGTTAATAGTTTTTTTTTTCTATCAAGCAAGGTACGACAAGATTTATAGCATCCCCGGAGCGAGGTTTGCGAGTGACGTCTGCTACGCACGATTAACGGAAATAAATAAAGTTGTCTGGAGCGCACAGCGGGAGTAGTATCTGCGCCTTGATCTGATCGCTTTCTTCTTGAACGTCTTCAGATGTTTATCCAGTGCCCATTGGCCGATACCGTTTTTTATTTAATCTGTTTGATGGCCTAGCAACAACTTATTACAATCCTCCGTCCGGTAGCTGAAGGTGGATGTACATCGAATACAGCCGAATTGGATGACTTATTTGAGGAGCATCTTTCACCGACAATATTATAAACACAATATATATGCATTTTTTTTTAGAACAGCAGTTATTCGTTGTATATAATAAAAGTTACCAGCGTATATAATATACAGGCACCCACTTCTTTTTAAATATTAAGTAACCTATAAATGTATATCGGGAAATGCATTTTATATCAAATAATTGTGTTAAAAGTTGCGGCGTGCAACGCCTGGAGAACAAGGCGGCGCTACCATGCGTGTAGGATAAGTTGCATAGGACGTAGGCACGCTACGCTGCTTATTTAATAATATAGTGTAGCTCGCCTACGGCCTATGCAACTTGCCCTACATGCATGATCGCACTGCCTTGTTCTCCAGATGCTGTACGCCACAAATTTGAACACGATTATTTGATATAAAAATATGTTTCCGGATATAAATGTATAGGGCTTTTGTGTTACTATTGGTCCAAATAAACTATTTCTGGAGTTTGGGCACTGAGTTCCCGAACATTCTGTGTACATACACCTTTTCCGACATAGTCCCCGAGTACGGAGGGTAAGGGCGCTGTCGCCCCTCCACTTTTCAGCCAACAGGGGCGTCATCCCTCTGGGTTGATAAACAATGGTTGGCCACTACTGCAGTTTGTAATAAATAGTTTGTAACTTATTGGAGATTGGTTGCCTCTTTACATAACCGAAAACAACAATATTTCAGTATAAATTATTTTATTTAATATTTTAAAACCTGATCGTAGATCAAAATAAGTTTTGCGTGCACAAACATACAACGCACATTAGAAGATAGAATTAGAAATAGAGAGCGTTGTAAGATTAAAATTAAAGTGAGTATGATCACGGAAAGTTAGACTTGGCCCTCGTTTTGAAACAAGAAGTGGGTGCCTATGTTAGATTATATAATCTAATATTAATGTACAGTTTTAATAACTGGCAAGGTAAATTGTGAGCAATGGCAGTAAGCTATTGTAAGAAATGGCCAGATCCTGTTTTTTAGCCTACTTTCCGAAGGGAAGTAAGGCTTAAGATATAATTTTACTCTCTGTGTGTCAGTGTGTCAGTGTGTGTGTGTGGGTGTGTGTGTGTCCCTTTCAATTTTTCAGCGCGTCAACCTAATTTCTCCAAACTCGGTAAACATATAGTACTTAGTTTTTGACCACGCTGGGCACTTACTTTCAGAGTAGCGGCAATTTTAATATTTAGGTCGTCAGTAAACCATTTTGGAAGATATCACCAAAAGGAAAAAATAAATATTTTTATATTATATCTCAAAAACTATTAAACCTAATATCACCCAATTTGGCATGTAAGTAATATTATGGCAGGTCAGGTAAAAGCAGATGACTAAACTTGATTAGATACTTATTTTCAAAATGGAGATGGTACAAATATTTTAGAGTTATTTGGTATATCTACCATACCATTCAACGAATTTCGGCAAAATTTTGTATACAGAAAGTATATGTTACAATCATTCTATTTGCCTACACATGGCAGCCACTTTTGCCAGAAATTTTGTAAGCTAGCTGCACATGAATATATAAAGTGTTTATGTTATATATCGGTAAACAATTAACCGATTTCTACCTAATTTGTTAAGCAAGAGGCACTAGGGTACATTATATATAATGGTATGCCATAGGAATGTCAGATACTTAATTTAAAAATGGTGGCCATATAGCCGTTTTAGCTTATAAACCATGTAATAAGTTCCACCTTAACTTTGTATGCTGGCAGTAGATATTACAAGCATCAACAGTGTCTAAACGGAGCATTTTCGTCCACCATTTTGTAAAATAGCGACACATGAATAAATGTTTTGTCATATTTCGACATGGTTATTAGATATGTTTGTAATAGTGATGGTCTTCTATAGCCAGCACGACATCAACGCATTTGGTAGGGAAACAAATGAAACAAGATAACAAACTGCTGCTCTTCATAGCGGATGACACCAGAAACAAGATGGCTGCTTTGCGGTGTAGCCAACCTGGAAATTGCAAATTTATTATTACGGTGTCCCGTGCCTTTGACGTCCCTTTTGAGTGGTTCATTGGTTAACATGGTCATAAAAGTAAGGAGTTAGGGGTTAGGTGTTTACATTCTTTGCCATACAAGTTGGTGAAGTCAAAAATTGATGCGGCCACGCCCTCTTTGAGAAACAAAACAACAATGACTTGTTTGTTTACATATGCTAGAATCTAGAAATTTTCACCACTTACTGAGCAGAAATTATACCAGCTGGTATGTTGGGATAAAAATTGTGTTGTACACGTTTTTCCCAGGCGTCCAACTTAAATTTAAAAACAGAAAAAGGGAATATTTTCATTTAAAAAATACTATATTGTCCGTAGGGCTGTATTGCAGTTGAAACTATACTTTAATTTAGAGGTGTTTGTATACTAAGGAACATTTATTCTGTCCCAAATTTAGCAAGTTAGATACAATTATTGTATAAAATAGTCAGTGTAAACCCTTTGATTCTTAAATTGTATTACGATTGCTCTTTGTTACTTCAGGTACGCATTTTTAATGTTTTACTAATGTTGCTTAAATTTAGTATAAATTTTACATTTGAGAGACTGCGAAATCAGTACATTGCACATTCTTGAACATCCTAAATATTTGTTGGATATGACATACGGAATTATGTCGAGTATTTATGAATTCGCCAACTATCCAAGACCATATAATTTTTTATGATGTTCTGTTAGCTACATTTCAAATCCAATTTATCCCATGCGAGCACTGTAAATCCTCGGTAAATGTTGACAGTTTACATTTTACCTTATGTGCTCAAAAAAAATATTGTCCTCGACCAAAAATGGTAGCAGGAGTGAGTGCTATGCTATTAAAAAGCCATATCTAAATATTATATTGTAGAAATATCCATACGTGTTGAGATCTCATGCAGGACGCTCTCAATTAGGTTTGTCGTATCTGTAATCAAATTCTAAAACGCTATTATATTGTGCTATAGACATACATATAAACACACATATTATGTATGTTTATATATATAAACAAACACCCACACACGCATTTATATATGTATGTGTGTAATGAAATACTAGTATCAGCCACTAAGGTTTCCGACTTTCTTTAGAAAAAAAATTAACAAACATACAATGGAACACTAGACTAGCCAGAAATTCAGCTTACTTATCAAAATAATAAAAAATAGTCTTGTGCAGTTTGTAGGCACTCGCTTATTTTTAACCATGTTTTTTTTAACCTTGTATTCTCTGTCAGGGAATATTTTTGGTTTCCATGGCAAAGCCGCTTGTTTTATTTTCCAGCACCTAGCTTTCCTAATTGCTTATTTCTATGTAAAAGCTGGGTTAGATAATGTTTTAGTCACTGTTTCTGTAATTTTGTGTATTTAACTAGCAATATTCCAATATTTCGTTAACTTTTCATTTTGAAATTTATCGTTGACCAGTTACTCTGATCAGGTTAAGCTGTTGTGTCAGCCGATTAAAATACC
>NQII01008354.1:4375-72270 GCA_002778355.1 Clitarchus hookeri
TATAATTTATAGATAAAATATAAATTATTGTCCAATTTAATAAAAATACGGTACTTTTATATTAACACAAGTGCAAAACCCCTGTGATACACGACATATTTAGGAAAGAACGAAACACGTAATACAGGGGGTGATTTTTCAAAGGTTTGATTTAAAAAATGTGAAGAAACCGCGAATAGGCTATAGCCGGTCACTGCGGAAGTGATTTTCCAAATACGGGCATCGCGACCTGTATAAGGGACCGACTGCGTTCGCCGTCAAATGTGCAGAGTTTCAGTAAAAGAGATTCCATTGGAAATATTTATAATGGTTTTAACTCGCGTATGTTAATGACTAGCGCGTAAAGCCCGGCCTCGCACATGTTGAATGGCTGATTTCTGGCTTATTTCAGTTGTTTAGAGACATTTATTGTGATACTATACAACTACACCTCTCTGGCAATGTGTGTACATTACGCTGTAGAACAAACATAAATTTTGAACTTTTGTCAAGTTACCGGTCATCCCATTTAATGTTTAAGGCACCGAGGGGTGAATGAGAGAAAAGGAGAGAGAGAGAGGCAAAATATTGTTGTGCGTTTTGTATGTTCTTAGGATGAGATGACCCACAAACATGTTATAATTAAGTGACAATGCTGTAATTGTAAACTTGAGTAGAAACTTCGTGTCAGCTCAGAGTTGAGCCCTTCCTTGTCTTCAAAATGGGACGGCAGAGGAAATAGTGGTAGGTTTTGTAACTCACAGTAAATGAGGAGTAACTTAATAATTTATGAACTTGTGATTAACCAAAACTTGTTTAAGTCTTTTTCATTGGTCAGTCTGTAGTGTTTTGGCGCTAAGTTGTTGTAAAGTATNTGATTAACCAAAACTTGTTTAAGTCTTTTTCATTGGTCAGTCTGTAGTGTTTTGGCGCTAAGTTGTTGTAAAGTATGGAATTAAAAAAAAATTATAGGTGAGCTGTTTGAAAGCTGGTTTTGAGAGTGACTATTTGATGGTATTCGAAGGCGTTTCTTCAAAGCGGTATATTAAAAAAGAATAGTTTATTGAGCTTATTAAATGTAATTATGAGCAAATATATTAATTACAAGATAAGTAGCAGTTTTAATAATATCCAGACGATTCTCAGATGCTATAGTCCTATATAGGCTTTTGTCAATATAGCTCGGTTTTGTATACATTTGAAGTGTTTTCCGTCTGAAGTGTTTATTACTGTTAATGCTAGAATTTTTTTTTTGTAAATTGAGGAAAATTTATGTATGTAGCTGAAAATTTTTAAAATATTTTTTTAGTGACGCTTGCCCTTGTCACTTCTTTCTTAGTAAAATTATATTTTCACATTTTCGCACAATTTTCGGAATCTAGGCATTGCAGGTACACTGCATCAAGTGTGGATTACTTATGAGGTTCGATGCTTTGGCATTTCTTGTGTGATTCAATTACACAAGAGATTAACTCGCCCCAGAATTCTGTGCGCGCTATGCTGTTTAAACGGTGTCTTTGCAGGCGATAGAGTAGTTGGTTTGCCAATCTCAACCAAATATATATTTTTTTTAATTTTGAACATTTTCTTGTTGATTACGACGTAAACAGGTGCATCAGCTTAATGGATCCAGCTCTCGTCCAGGTCGGGGCTAGCTTCCATTTTGATTGGAATAGGCCAGCAAACTGGGAAACATAATATATGGCTACCTAGTGGACCCGTGTTCGAGCCATAGTTCATTAATCTTACGGCAGCTAATCGTACCTTTGAAGTTGGATTATTGGCTTACTGTTCCGTTCCTTCTACAGTATTATTTCTGTTTCGGTGGTAAAAATAAGTTAAGTGTATTGTAAAGTCTCATCCTTCTCAACTCTCGGGAAGTGGCGACGTCACCAGATACCCAAAAAAAAAAAACTTTAACGAGTTTCCGTTTGATACATTAGACGTGAAAATTTCGGCACCTAGCGAAGCCGGCTGACCTAATCTTTGAACATACTTGTTCCTCATCAGTAATAGAGATGGAGGGAAGACAGGCAGCAGTATTTTAAAACGTGCTGATTTGAGGAGACAGAATGTGGAATATTTCGCAGATATTGGTCCATGTTAATTTTAGTTCTGTTTGGATATGTTATATTTAAAAAAAAAAGACGACGCAATAATGGAACCGTCAAATCTCAGAAAACAAAAAAAAAATTATGCGTTTTTTTTTTCGTTTAAAGATGCCATAAAAATTATTTCAAAACTTACAGTAGATTTTTAAAACGCACTTTTATAACTCTATAAAAAATGTACTTCAAACCCTGTGTTGATGGTTTCTAAACCATGGTCGGTGAATAGATGCAGATTGTTTTCTGCAGAAATATCTTCGAGCAAAGCAGTTTTGTATGTAACATGTAATCAAACCAACCTCGTGTAGAAAGGGGAAAACTGAGCAGAAGATTCACATGTCATTTTATTATGGCCAAACATTTGGTTAGAGCGGTTCCGTGAATCTAGTGTACGATCGTGACTGGGGCACCGTGCCAGTTACGCAGTAGTGCTGTGATTAAGGCAGTTAATTATGCATTGTGAAGTTCCACACGTGGCACATCATGTAATGACAGTGCATATTAATACACATCGCTCTACAGTACAGCATAAGAGCCTAACTAGTGGTCGGTTCACAGTAGGAGCCCACAACACTTTGTTAAATGACGGGCGGAATTTACACTCGATGTAGTGTCCACCGTCCATTCGAGTGCCTCAATCACCGTAACTTCCACTCGTGTACTCGCAAGTGGCGTAACATTGGGGTTCAACCATAGACTGAAGATAAAGTAGACTGCTTATTCGTCTTCTGCGCATGTACCCAACATTGACGTGCCCCAAAAGAATACTACTGTCAAAGTCACATGGTCAGCAATGATGAAAGTGTTTGTTCATATCTTAATTTTTAAATGACAAGCACTATTATATGAGTTAAATACTTTTACCAATTTGAATTTATTAAAACTGCATTACAAATTGGTTGGATGACGTATAAAACATATCAAAACATTTGTTTATAAGTCAGTTCTCTACCCTAAAATCCAAACCATGCTGTTTTCGCAAGACGTGTTGGTAAGAAAAGTAGTTCAATGCTTGGACACGCGGAGATTAGTTTTGCGCAGCCAGCGGCGATATCTGTCTGCCTCATCTTTAGTCTATGGGTTGAACAGCTTCTCTGTGTAGTGGTAGCTGTGAGTAACACGTGATTACGCGTCAGATTCATGGGGTCGGTGCGACCAAACGGTTGTCCATAATACAAAATTGCCTGTATATTATCGTCGTAGTATGTACTTCTCTACGTAACCCTGGTGTTGCAATCCGCAATATTTTTTACCGGATAGATCTACGTAGACTAGACGGTGCGAGAGGATACAAAAATTTTCTGTGGTCGAGACCGCTTAGCCGTCACTCTCTGATCGCTAGCAGGCCGGACCGATGGTTCCATCCCTCAGAACTCGGGGCACCGAGTTAGCAACAAGTTGTTCTGATACCACTATAATCAGCAAGTCCGTTCGCGCTTAACCGTGGGATTTAAAAGCAAACATTTTTGGAGAACTTCGTGTCCAAGGTCGCTAGGGCGCCTGCTCTGCACGAGGTTCGGGCTACGAATCTCGAGCAAGTCATAGACGTTTTTATATTTAAGTTTAGGTTATTTTGTGTCGGTTTTCTCGCAATCAACCTCCCGACATAAAAACGGAGAGGTTAAAAACCACCATTGAAAATAAAACTGGCACAGACGAGATAATGGAGTTTCCTGCTGATCGTCCAGCGACACTCCTTGGCTTGCCTCGTATTAGATGGCGTGTCGTGCCCCCCCATCCCCCATCTAGCTGTTGTGGCGACTACCATGGGCGCAAGGCGCCGCGACGCTCAGGCACGCACCTACCTCTTACTGCGCTTTGTCACGCCACTGCTTACCGCGTCGATTGCCATTCATGGAGGCTTTCAGTTTCGGCGTTGCACTTGACGAGGCTGGCAATTTAGAAAATACACTTGTTGTTAGTGAAACGACACTGCACCCCGAACGTAAAAGAAAGTCATTCACGTAATTGCTTTGACGGCCTTCGTGCAGTGGGCAAGGTGGTTGCCTCTCACCTGTGATGCCTTGCTGCATTTAGGCTTCGAGTTAAGGGGATGGATTTATTTCTGACATTGGTTTATTCGCTTGTTAGCCTACTTTCCTTGTAAAGGTAGGCTCATGCAATCATGCTAATGCCTGTCTGGAATGTATGTATTTCCCTTAATAACTTTTTTCACTTCCGATCATATTGCAAAATACATTTTATAGGAATATGTCACGAACTACTTTTTCGGAGCAATTTTTTATAAATCAATTCTGTAGTTATAAAACTATTTAAAATTACTTGGTACAGCATTATGTAAGTATCAATCCGCGATTTATAGGTCCACGTGATTTACGTTTATGGCAATGTAACAAGCGGTAACTATCAACACTTTATTGCAGTCATTTAACCTCAGTTGTTACTATTTATGCACTTGTACTGTACACAATGTAAGTAGCAATGTTTAAGATATAACACATATATCTAAAAAAAAATTCAGTTCACACTAGTAAAAAAACATATAAATTTTATACCATATTTGATATCAAATACTTTTATACAATAGAGAAAAACAACGGGCATTTTTCCATTTATGTGCGAATGCCTGGCGGTGTCATTTCTTGCTGACTTCTGCTGTTTAGTAATACATTTAGTTGCAATAAAATACAGAATACCAACATTATATACGTGTTACTTTTTTACTCTTCGATAATATAGTTTTGTATGAACGATTGCCATGCTTAAGATTGGTCATCGTACAGTAAAATACAATTTTTACATAATCAGCAATGACTTTTAATGCGATTTTTGTTCTGCTTTACTAACGAGCCACGAATTTCAAGATCAAAATACGAACCTAATCACACATGATCACCATCATGATGCTGAAATCGTGATCCCCACACTGAAAATCAATCATTGAGTAAATTGTGGTTTTCACCCGATCAACAGTGATCATTTGATTCCTTGTGTCATTAGCCTACTTTCCGAAGGAAAGATAGTCTAATGTGATCACTTTTCTATCTGTGTCTGTGTTTTCCCCTCAACAAAGTTGAACCCGAGAACCGAAACTAACCGTATTACCATACCATACTGTGTAAGGCACTCATCTACAACATGGCAGCCACTTAAATATTTTATCTTAAATTGGCATGCATACCATGCCGTCTGACACATTTAGACCAAAATTCGTACGCTGAAAGTATCAGCTGCAAGCATAAAATAACCCAACACATGGATTCGGTTGTTCACCATTTTGTGAAGATAGCGCTACATGAAAAAGTTTATGTGTAATATTTTAGGAAATAATATATTTTTTTTCTACCAAGTTTTTTTTACAAAATANCATATAAATTTTATACCATATTTGATATCAAATACTTTTATACAATAGAGAAAAACAACGGGCATTTTTCCATTTCTGTGAGAATGCCTGGCGGTGTCATTTCTTGCAGACTTCTGCTGTTTAGTAATACATTTAGTTGCAATAAAATACAGAATACCAACATTATATACGTGTTCCTTTTTTACTCTTCGATAATATAGTTTTGTATGAACGATTGCCATGCTTAAGATTGGTCATCGTACAGTAAAATACAATTTTTACATAATCAGCAATGACTTTTAATGCGATTTTTGTTCTGCTTTACTAACGAGCCACGAATTTCAAGATCAAAATACGAACCTAATCACACATGATCACCATCATGATGCTGAAATCGTGATCCCCACACTGAAAATCAATCATTGAGTAAATTGTGGTTTTCACCCGATCAACAGTGATCATTTGATTCCTTGTGTCATTAGCCTACTTTCCGAAGGAAAGATAGTCTAATGTGATCACTTTTCTATCTGTGTCTGTGTTTTCCCCTCAACAAAGTTGAACCCGAGAACCGAAACTAACCGTATTACCATACCATACTGTGTAAGGCACTCATCTACAACATGGCAGCCACTTAAATATTTTATCTTAAATTGGCATGCATACCATGCCGTTTGACACATTTAAACCAAAATTCGTACGCTGAAAGTATTAGCTACAAGCATAAAATAACCTAACACATGGATTCGGTTGTTCACCATTTTGTGAAGATAGTGCTACATGAAAAAGTTTATGTGTAATATTTTAGGAAATAATATATTTTTTTTCTACCAAGTTTTTTTTACAAAATANGCTACATGAAAAAGTTTATGTGTAATATTTTAGGAAATAATATATTTTTTTTCTACCAAGTTTTTTTTACAAAATATACCACGGTACGCCATGTAAAGTAATATGTTTTAAGTAAGTCACGCACTTATTAAAAACAATGGCATCCAAATAAATATTTTTGTTTACTATGCTTTATCTACGAAACCATGTAACCGAGTTGAACTAAACCGTGTATGCAGGCAGACAATTAATACTTTGATGGGCCATGTTAACATACGCGGTTTAAATGGATGAGACACTTATTTTCAATATGGCAGCCATGTCAATACTTAAGGTTAATTTGGTATACATACCATACCGATTGACCCATTTCGACCAAACTTAGTATGCTGAAAGTATCGATTACAAGCATGAAATATGCTGGTATATTCCCCTTTTTTTCCACAATTTTCTAAGATAGAACCACATAAAGTGTTTGCATCATATCTCGGGAAACGATCAATCTATTTCGTACCAAATTTTGCAGACCAAAAATACCACGGTACGCCATGTTAAGTAATGTGATTTAAGTAGGTCAGACACCGATTTTTAAAATGGCGGTCACATAAACATTTTTGATTACTCCGCTATGTCTACGAAATCATGTAACCAGGTTCAACCAAACTTGTTTGCTGGCAGTAGCCTACATTAGAACAATAAAATGTCTCTCTACAGAACCTATTTTGTCCAAAAATGTTCAGATAACGCTATTTTTATGTCATTCTCGGGAAACAGTCAACCAATTACCGCGAAATCTGACTAACAAGTATTACGTCAGTAGGCCACATAAATTGATATGTTTTAAGTGAATCAGACACTGATTTTTAAAATAATGGCTACAATATTTTTTTTTTGTTTTAACACACACACGCGCAAGCCATATTCCGCAGCTTGTGGAAGCAGTTCTAGTAGTTATTTTACTTACTGAAGTGAAAGTTAAAATCCACATGTTAATGTTTATGGCAGGGTCGATATGGATGAGGGGATAGTAGTTNTACTTACTGAAGTGAAAGTTAAAATCCACATGTTAATGTTTATGGCAGGGTCGATATGGATGAGGGGATAGTAGTTGGTGCCAACCACACTCTAAATCTGAATCAGTGGAAAATCACTGACTAGCAGAGAAATTCGACTACTCGAATAAGNTTGGTGCCAACCACACTCTAAATCTGAATCAGTGGAAAATCACTGACTAGCAGAGAAATTCGACTACTCGAATAAGTGTAAATGTCTCCACTTATAATCCGTGGAAAACCACTAATTGTTTTAGTGTACAAATCTCAGTGGTTGGATTAGTGACGTGAAACAATTTCACTGATTGAATTAATGACGGCCAACTGCAGCGGCGAATTAAATATTGTTTTTATTGCATTTCGCCAAATAATTACGGTANGCGAATTAAATATTGTTTTTATTGCATTTCGCCAAATAATTACGGTAAATAAACATATTTAATATAATTTACTATTAATATTGCGCAATTTACCGTAATTTAAAAAGTAAAAAGTTTCCTGTAGGTGGCCGGGATTGAATTCGCATACCCTTTCCAATCCAATTTTAGACCGTTTCCTTCCATCTGAGCTATCAAGTCAAGTTGATAAGCGAAAGGAAAATTAATTTATCATATTTCTAAATCGAAAGCGCGTTGTTTTAAATTGTATGCCCATACTTTTTGTTTTTGTTTTGATTGGTACTGTCAGGATTGTTAAAACGAATATTACATATGAGTGCA
This sequence comes from Clitarchus hookeri, assembly GCA_002778355.1. NCBI lineage: Eukaryota > Metazoa > Arthropoda > Insecta > Phasmatodea > Phasmatidae > Clitarchus > Clitarchus hookeri. Next base: position 12,369 of record NQII01008354.1, read on the forward strand.
CTCTCTTCGCCAATATTATATGCGCAACATGACATCAACTAAATGAAAGACGTAAAAACGTAATGAAAGACTGAATGTTCACGTTACCTCATAAAATAGTGTTTGGAATACGAAACACATTTTAGAAAGTATTTTGTATTGGCTTTATTAGTTTATGCTTTGTTATTTCACTTGACACACGTTGTTTAACGGCCATTTTAGACGTTGTTTGATGGCCATTTTTACATGCTGTTTAACTGATTCATCAGTAAAAATAAAACAAGTCGCTGAAAACATTAAAAAAAAACATGACTTGATGAATCAGTGGAAAATGTCACTGAATCAATAAGTGAAAGAAAACTGGCATTTTTTCACTGATTTATCAGTTAAATTCGTTGGAGTGACTGTTGAATCAGTCAGATACTGTTGACTGATTGAAACAATGAAATTCTCACTGATTCATATTAATTTAGAGTGCAGATCAAGATGCCCTACTCTAGAGATACACCAGTCGTTTCCAGCCAAACTTGAGGGTGCACGAGGTTCGATGAAGTAAAGGAAGTGGGATTAGCTATTGAATCAAGACTATATAGGAAAGGGGGTGCTTTCAGAAAACCTCACGTATGTAAGACAGTGATATGTAGTAAACGAGACGCAATGTAGTTTTGGGGGACAGTGGGAAGGGGGCAGTTCTGTGACCTGAGGACACGAGTGGAAAGTGGAGATGTGTTCATTCATGCTTCGGCAGACTTCCAGCTCCCAGAGGGAGATCTCAGATTATCGTTGAAAACGTCGAGTGCGCTTGTCTGCTTTCTGAACCGACCACCAAGACCGCCGAAGGCCGGGCTCAAGCCCAAGAACCGCCTTCCAAAAGTTTCTACTTGGGATAATACAGACGAGGTTCAGACGACCCGGGATGGGTTACGTCGCAGTCCGTTGATCAAAGGTATAGTTGTATTCATTAAGACGCTATGCTAGTGTGGTGAGGAGTCTTCAGTGCCGACCTTCGTATCGTCATGGTATGTTATGACAGGTTGGAAGTATTCTATCGAGGCCTAAAATCGGGGGAGCACTAAAGACGACGTAGGCGTGAGCATCCAATTTTAGGCAGCCTTCATGTGCAAGGTACTGAACTGGCGTGCAATATTTATTTCGTTAACCCGCTTATATTAGATTTTCAGCTGTAACTCTACAAATATATAATGTAATAATAATTTTTAATGTGTTCTACACATCCCTGTGTTATGTGAAGTAGCCTGTACCAAACTTTTTATCTCTAAAAATGATTTTGAAACACTCGTATTAACCCCTTTTCACTTAAAGAATACATATTATAGATGAAAATAAAAAATGGAAACTAACAGTCGGACATGAAAATGTTCTTAAATGCTATTCATATACAGACACCGCACAGAAATATTGATCAGTTTTGAAATAACACTATACGATTGAAACTCTGCGCTCTGTTTGGGGGCTTGGACAATGTTTCATTGCAGAAGCCGGACCTGGCCTCACCACCACCTCCTAGAACCAATCCCAAATGGGGTTTACTGGGAGAACTACTTTAATTCTTAGATAATTCATCTATCTGGTGTTTCGGTGTTATAGGTACAACCTGCAGGGGTGTGTAGAGGACAATGAAATAANAAATAAACATATTTAATATAATTTACTATTAATATTGCGCAATTTACCGTAATTTAAAAAGTAAAAAGTTTCCTGCAGGTGGCCGGGATTGAATTCGCATACCCTTTCCAATCCAATTTTAGACCGTTTCCTTACCATCTGAGCTATCAAGTCAAGTTGATAAGCGAAAGGAAAATTATTCTCTCATATTTCTTAATAGAAAGCGCGTTGTTTTAAATTGTATGCCCATACTTTTCGTTTTTGTATTGATTGGTACTGTCAGGATTGTTAAAACGAATATTACATATGAGTGCACTCTCTTCCCCAATATTATATGCAGTTTTAACCTTCAAACAGAGCGATGTGGTGATAACATGACATCAACTAAATGAAAGACGTAAAAACGGAATGAAAGACTGAATGTTCACGTTACCTCATAAAATAGTGTTTGGAATACGAAACACATTTTAGAAAGTATTTTGTATTGGCTTTATTAGTTTATGCTTTGTTATTTCACTTGACACACGTTGTTTAACTGCCATTTTATATGTTGTTTGATGGCCATTTTTACATGCTGTTTAACTGATTCATCAGTAAAAATAACACAAATCGCTGAAAACATTGAAAAAAAAAAATTACTTGATGAATCAGTGGAAAATCTCACTGAATCAATAAGTGAAAGAAAACTGGCATTTTTTTTCACTGATTTATCAGTTAAATTCGCTGGAGTGACTGTTGAATCAGTCAGATACTGTTGACTGATTGAAACAGTGAGATTCTCACTGATTCATATTCATTTAGAGTGCAGATCAAGATGCCCTACTCTAGAGATACACCAGTCGTTTCCAGCCAAACCTGAGGGTGCACGAGGTTCGATGAAGTAAAGGAAATGGGATTAGCTATTGAATCAATACTAGATAGGAAAGAGGGTGCTTTCAGAAAACCTCACGTATGTAAGACAGTGATATGTAGTAAACGAGACGCAATATAGTTTTGGGGGACAGTGGGAAGGGTGCAGTTCTGTGACCTGAGGACACGAGTGGAAAGTGGAGATGTGTTCATTCATGCTTCGGCAGACTTCCAGCTCCCAGAGGGAGATCTCAGATTATCGTTGAAAACGTCGAGTGCGCTTGTCTGCTTTCTGAACCGCCTGCCAAAAGTTTCTACTCGGGATAATACAGACGAGGTTCAGACGACCCGGGATGGGTTACGTCACAGTCCGTTGATCAAAGGTCTTCGGTAGTTGTATTCATTAAGACGCTATGCCCAATGTGGTGAGGAGCTTTCAGTGCCGACCTTCGTATCGTCATGGTATGTTATGACAGGTTGGAAGTATTCTATCGAGGCCTAAAATCGGGGGAGCACTAAAGACGACGTAGGCGTGAGCATCCAATTTTAGGTAGCCTTCATGTGCAAGGTACTGAACTGGCGTGCAATATTTATTTCGTTAACCCGCTTCTATTAGATTTTCAGCTGTAACTCTACAAATATATAATGTAATAATAATTGTAAATGTGTTCTACACATCCCTGTGTTATGTGAAGTAGCCTGTACCAAACTTTACATCTCTAAAAATGATTTTGAAACACTTGTATTAACCCCTTTTCACTTAAAGAATACATATTATAGATGAAAATAAAAAATGGAAACTAACAGTTGGACATGAAAATGTTCTTAAATGCTATTCATATACAGACACCGCACAGAAATATTGATCAGTTTTCAAATAACACTATACGATTGAAACTATGCGCTCTGTTTAGGGGCTTGGACAATGTTTCATTGCAGAAGCCGGATCTGGCCTCACCACCACCTCCTCCCAGAACCAATCCCAAATGGGGTTTACTGGGAGAACTACTTTAATGCTTAGATAATTCATCTATCTGGTGTTTCGGTGTTATAGGTACAACCTGCAGGGGTGTGTAGAGGACAATGAAATAATGACAAATGTACTAAAAAACATAGGTCTGGAAACCAATCGTTTCCGAGATATGACGTACGCACAACCATTGCATTATTACATACAACATTGTTCATGCCTTTATGTTTCAGGTACCAGCCCTCACATTGAATGTCAACAGCTCTGTGCACTAGTAGCAGCCTTTAAAGCAGTTGTCATGGCTCCACGCACATTTCCAAACGAAGAGATGACTAACATGAATTTCATGTATGGACATGCTAATGGCAACACATGGGAGGCAGCACCATTGTATCACGAAGCGTTCTCTTACAAATGATAGAACCTCGTGAAAACTTGGCTGTCTTCTGTGAGGAAACGCTTCGTGGTACAAATGTACTGTCTCCCGTGGGTTGCCATTAGCACATCCATGTATTAAATTAATGTTGGCCATTTCTTCTTTAGGAAATGTGCATGAAAACTGCTTTAAAGGCTGCTACGAGTGCACACAGCCATTGACATTGAATCTGAGGGCTGGTGCCTAGAACATAAGCCATAAATAATAATGTAATAATGTAATGGTTGCACATGTGCATACATCATATCTCGGAAACGATTGGTTTCTGGACCTATGTTTTAAAGGACTTTTGTCATTATTTTTGTTTATATCCTGCAGATTTTATTAAGCCAACAGCTCCCCAGGAAAACATTGCCAAAAGTCGAGCTGTCCTATAACTCATAACTCAAAACTTCATTGTTCCTCGAGGGAAGTCAGTTTCATCTAATCATTCTAAGCCATCTCGGAAAATTTCAATGAAATCTGGTGTTCACATATCATCCCCCAATAATGCCATACTATGGATATTGCCACCTACATCATCCAAACCATCTTTTGTCACAGTAATATGATTTTTGTCTATCCGATTAGTGATTAATTTTAATTGGAAATGTTTCGTCATCATATGCTAAGTCGTCCAGCTAAGCAACAGATGAGATTTTCTTGGTTCATGACACCCTGCACATTCCAGCTTTGGTCAGTTTCCAGTGAATAGTGGGGTGTCAATTTACAATTGTCCATCCCTTGTGACCTCAACCTACCCCAGTCATAAAGTGTATAACGTATGCACCAGTGTCATCTCCGCCATGTCACCTGTTTAAATCCTTATGTCAGGCATGTGCAGTTGTACAGAAGAACTGGTGTAGCTCCCCGCTCTTGCCGTCAGTGATAGGCCCGGCATCTAGGGCCAGATCTCTCCAGCAGTGGTCGGAGGACCCAAGCTTAAAACCCCAGACCAGCCCTAGGGATGCTCCCTCTTGCCCAATCCCGCCGGAATTAGGCTCAAACTGACTGGAGCTACGAGTCTACACAGCTCATTCTGCCATCGGCAGACAGCGGACATTTGAACTGCTTCAGTTCCTCTGCCACCAAACGTGGGGAAACAATGGCTATGACATTCAGTACATGCAGCCCAACTGCTCAGCAGAATCGAGCAGAGGGAACAAAATGACATTGTTTTTGCATGTTTCCATGCCATCCTAGTCTGAGCGCCCAGTCATAATGCACCTGACCTCCGATAGTGCCACCTGTCAATCCCACCCCACACAAGGCAACCACTCCATGCCTAACGGCCATCTCAGAATAGGTGGCCATAATGTTATTCAGTGTTCATTTTCATCATCAATGGTCTCTGACCAAGTGGTATACCATTCATTAAACTCATCTAATCGTCGCACTAAGGCGCAAATGACCCAAAAAGTTGGCCAAAAGTCGATTTTGGAAAAGTAGGTACCGAAATATTAGGATCACTACATGTGATGGTACGATAGATGACCCATATCAATCGATGGTTTTGTTTCCTACCTGCTTCCATAGCCACCGAAGATCAGTTCCAATTTGGTCCTTCTAGTTGGTACACGTATATCAGTTCTCGGCGCTTTTTACATTGTGTTATTTCAGTGTTATATTTTGAGTGGTTTAAGGACTTTTGAATACTACATTTACCATGGGTTCGTCTGTTCAACGTATGTACTTTTATTTTTTGGACGTTTCACAACAATATTTTGGTAATTTTTCGATATTTGAATATATTTATCAATAATTGCAAAATTAAGGGTATTAAAAATATTTGTTCCCGACTCACAGAGTTTAGTTATACTTCCAAGTTAGATCAAGATAAAAATTTTACAATCATATGAAAGGATAGATATTTCAGATAAGAGTATTGAAGAAATTAGCGGCCCTTTTTGCCCCTTCTTTAATGACAGAATTTTTCTTACCCAACTGTAACCCAAGTATTATCAAAGTTTACAGAATAAAAGTATAAGTTGCCTCACTCTGCCGGCCCTTTGGTATTTGGAACTCGTTTACCATTATCGCATTGCAGGTCATAAATCACCAGTTTATGTTTAGTACGAGATACCATGTACGAGAGTCTATAAAGTTTCGATATTTATAAATTGTTATTAATAGAGTTGGGATATTTGACAGGTCATTACTGAAATTCATAACTAAATAAAATCTAGAACCTTATAAAATATTATTTATACAGGTAAACTAAGCTAAATTAAGTCCTAATTAGTGATACAAAAATGGCATTTTCTCCGAGGTAGTTTGGATAATTAGAATTAATTGATTATTGTTACAAATTAGAGGCAAATTAGCCTCAAAGTACCGAAAGGCATATACCGGCAGAATGCAATGCAGAAGTCAATTATCACCATTGCAAGCTCTATCAGTTTTTGTTGAAGCTGGCTTATCAAGAATACAATATTACATTATTAAGGGAGCATCTAAGTCAACATATCCTTCCTACAAAATGATCCAGAAAGAAAAAAAAACCGTGCTATCCAAATGAAGAATCATATCAAGTTACTGAAACATGTGCGGAAATTAACTTACAAAGTTTGCTGGACCATACTACATTAAGACTAGTGACGTACTTGAATGAAGTGTTGGCCACCTTGACAAGTGAGGAAAAGAATGAATTGCAGCTAGCATCTAAATGGGGTTGTGACGGTTCTCAACAAGCTCAGTACAAGCAGAAATTTCAAAGTAGTGCCGAAACCGATGCGAATATTTTTCAGAGCTGCTTTGTGCCCTTAAGACTTGTCTCTCATTTTAACAACAGTGAGAAAATCATCTGGCAAAACCCAACACCATCGTCACCACGTTATTGCAGACCAATAAGAATACGATTCACACACGAAAATACTGATGTGACAAAGGAAGAAATAAAATTCATAGAACACCAAAAAAAACGCCCTTCAAAATACAGTTTTAATGGATGGCGATTTATCTGTAAAACATACGCTTTTATTCACCATGATTGATGGTAAAATCTGCAATGCTGCTACAGACACGAAATATACAATGCGATGTTTTATTTGTGGTGACACTACGAAACATTTTAACAACTTGTCCAAACAGAGAGAAACCGCTCCAGGGACTCTACAATTTGGATTATCAATTCTCCATGCAAGAATAAGGTTTTTCGAGACGTTATTGCATCTGGCTTACAAACTGCCCTTGAAACAGTGGTAGGCCCATACTGAACACCAAAAAATTTCTGTAAAATAAACGAAAATGCATATTCAAGATCGTTTCAAGACGGAAATGGGACTATTGGTTGATGTCCCCAAGGCTGGCTTTGGTAGTACCAATGATGGCAATTCATCTAGGAGATTTTTCTCGGATCCTAAATTATCAGCAGATGTAACAAGAATTGATTTACAATTAATAAAAATATTCAAAATAGCTCTTGAAACAATCTTTAGTGGTCATCAAATCGACATAGAAAAATTCAAATTGTATACAAAATAAACAGCTGAATTGTATGTCAGCTTGTACGCTTGGCATCCTATGATACCCACAATCCATAAAATTCTGATAGATGGACCTGAAGTCATCGCTGCAGCTTTACTGTCCATAGGACAGTTATCTGAGGAAGCGGCCGAGGCCAGAAATAAGCACTTCCGTTATTTCAAGGCTAAATTAATCACGCAAGTTTTCAAGATAAATGTGTAATCGAAACATTATCAGTAGATTACTGCTAACTTCTGATCCACTATTAACAAGTTTGAGGCCAATATCGAGAAAAAATCCAAACAATTCTAGCCAGAAACAATGGTAATGCGTGTAGAAGATACTGCAGCAGCATTGACCGTATCTGAAAGTGAAGAAGATTCCGCAACTGACGAATAAAAAAGTAATACTTCGGAATGATTTTAATTTATAATTTTTTTTTACTAATAAATAACTATAAAACGCTGATTTCTGATTTTTATTCATATGTACAAACTATACACACACCATTATATTGTTTTCAAACCAAAAACGCGACAAAATAATTTTGGCCAACTTTTTGGGTCATCTGCCCCTTAGTGCGTCGCCCAAGCTGAACAACTTAGTCCGCCCAGGCTCGATAACCCGATCTGGAATGAACCAACGAGGACACTTGTGATGTGATTTCTCAGTTCACCCATTTTATGCTGGTGTTCTGTGCATATGTCATTTACCTTCGCACTCTCTGCCAATCCATGACCAGCAGTGTTCTCATTCTCANATGCTGGTGTTCTGTGCATATGTCATTTACCTTCGCACTCTCTGCCAATCCATGACCAGCAGTGTTCTCATTCTCACACATCGGACAGAGTGGTGTCTCTGTCACATTAAATTTATAGAGTTTTCATTTGAACTTCTCATACCCTATCAGATACTGGGCTTGCTAATCTTGCATCTCCAGCCATTCATTTCTAAGCCTTTCCCCAGCAGAAGAGAATGCACGATACGCATACCTGACCTTTTCAAAGTCATCCCATCTCTTCTGCCATTTCCACAGTTTCTCATTCACAGCTTTATGCTCTTCATTGGTGTAGGTTATCTACCTTGTCAATTAACCCACAGGAGTCTTCTCGCCTGTATTAGCAGATAGACAGGAATGGCCCCAGTCAAGAAATGACATGCATCATGGGTGACTATGCCTTGACTACAACCTGACTACAATCTGTGCATTGAACAATATTCTCATGTGGAACTTCGCAGAGACAGTGTGTCATGATGCTGCATCATACATTATTATGGCAACAAAAACACCCTTGTAGATCGCCATGCTTGCGCTTGGGCAGACGGCACTCTTGTCATCTCGTGGATAGCAAGGACATTACAAATGGAACCAGTTGTTTCTTACGATCAGTATCGGGGCTGGGAAGCGTCCGTGGGCTGTGTTAAGGAAACATCCCTGCATTACCCTGAGATGATTTGGGAAAGCCACGGAAAACCGCAGTCTGGATGGCTGGACCGAGAATCTCGGCCGGTTACACCCAGTGTGTTACCACTGCTGTATGCGTCATCTGGTTCGGAGCTTCCGTAACGTTTTTTGCCACACCTCAGCTTACGGTGCTAGGACTCCTGGGTTGGAATCTGAAACAAGAATTGGACATGCACTCCTTAAGATAGGTATAATTAGCACACAGTCTGCCGCCGTTTAGCCGAAATGCATAGACGCATAGTAAGCAACAGCTGAGAAAAAAATTGAGTACTATTACCTAAATGACCTGGGGGGATCCTACTGTAGTCAAGCCCTACGCTTCAAGTATTTTTCTCTCGACGTGGAACTTAGCACTGCGCGATGCTACACGAGGAAGTAAGAGGAGGGGCCCCTGGCAATTCTATCTCGTTGTTTTGTTCCGGTGGCGCCGGCGGAAAATTCCTTAATTAAGTACGGGGAAACGGAGTTAGAAACACCATCCGCAGGTGTCCGTTTGCCGGCACAGAAGCGGTCATGCGCCCGCCTGCTGGTGCGATCAAAGCTCTGAGGGGAAAAAATACAGCTGCAGGAAGCTTCTATAGAGCACAGGAAGCATGACGTCACAGATGTGTGTTATAGTCCATTCCGGTTACTTCATACTTGTGTGAAACTTTGCTAAAGTTCTCCTTCCAGGATATTCCTCCGCCTCGTGCAACCAAATCTTGACCGAATATAGAAAATTACATCAGAGGGACAGCGCACCGCATTCGTGCGCCTTCATAGTAATAATATTTTGCATATGTACTATTTCTTACTAGGCATTACCAACACACCTATTTTTTCACTGTGTTTATTCACATTATTTGAAAATGAAATATAATTTATAAATAAAATATTACTAAAAGTTCAATTAAAAAAAAACATTATTATTAACACAAGTATAAAACGCTTGTGATGCATGACGTATTTAGAAAAGAACCAAACATCTCATTCGTGGTTTTTTTTTTTTTAAGGTTTGTTTAAAAAATTGTGAAGAAACCGCGAATAGACTATAATCATTATTAAGTACGTGAATTTCAGATATTCTTTCGGTGGTCGGCTAATTCTTCGCGCATATATATTCTAGTGTTGTATAATCGAATCACTCCTGTTTTGACGCGCCCACTTCGTCTCTTAAGCCAGTAATAAACCAGAAGAAATAAAATGTCCATATCAGGTGCAACCAAGTTGAATGACACAAGAAGTTACTTATATACAGTTGACTCGCGATAGTCCGACACTTAACAATCCCTACACGCTCGGTAGTCCGACGCGCCTGCTAGTTGAGTCACCCGAGCTTCATTTTGGGCGTTTTGTTTGTTTACCTTACCGTTTGCCGTTCCTATCGCGACAGGAAACACCCTCCTGTCCCTCCGCATGCCTACTCAGTTGCTTGTTTAGACGTCCGAATTCAGTTTCGTCGCAGATGTGTTAGTGCATTGTTACAGTGCGTATTTTTGTTTAAAGAGAGATATTATAGTGTTGTGAGTTGTTCAGTTATACTGTATAGTGCAGTGTTGTAATGGCGAGCACAAATTAAAAACGTAAGCATAAAACATTAACTCTATCTTATAAATGGGAAATTATTAAGAGATATGACCGTGGTGAAACTCCAACGTCGATATGTACTTCGTACGACATAGGGCGAGCTACAGTTTATGATATCTTTAAAAACAGATAAAAAATTGAAAACTACTGTATATGAAGTCTGTTGATGAAAAGCCCATTAAAAGAAAAACCCTTAAAATGAGTGAGTTTCCTCAAGTTGAGGACGCTCTTTACACCTGGTTCAAACAACAAAGAAGCAGACATGCACCAATTTCAGGAGACATTTTAAAACAAAAAGCCCAATTTTTTTATAATAAAATTACAAAAAAAAAAAAAAAACCGACTTCCGTGCAAGTGATGGTTGGTTTGAAAATTTCAAAAAGCGCCATGGTATTCGATTCCTACAGATGAGCGGAGAGAAATTGTCTGCTGACGAGTCTGACATTTATGAATTCATCCAGAAACCGGATGTAAAAATAACTGAACTAGTACTAACACCTGAATAAGTCTAAAACGCCGATGAGACGGGCTTAAATTGGCGGCAACTTCCATGTAAGACGTTTGTCACTCAAGAGGAAAAACATGTTTCTGGAAGAAAACTTCAAAAAGAACGAATCACTCTGATGGTATGTGCTAATGCTTCAGGAAGTCATATGTTAAAACTATTGGTTGTGGGGAAATCAAAATCTCCCCGTGCATTTAAAAACATTAAGGTTGAATCTCTGCCAGTTACGTACATGAGTCAAAGTATTAATTTTTGTGATTGGTACTTGTGATCATTCGTGCTTTCTCATGTCGACATGCATTCTAGCTTTTACTAAACTTCTTGGTATGATATCAACACTGATATAACTATTATGGACTGTAGCACCATCGAGGGTTTTTTTTATAAGGGCGCCTAGGACATACTTGACACTTGCGACCTTTTTCATTGTCGGGGGTGATGCCTAGGTTTTGAATTTGATGACTCTATCTTAAGTGGTTCGGAAATTGCATAATATTTCACATTAGCTTATGGTTCTGGTAATATATATAAAGGATACGTATTCAAATAAGTATACACATATATAAATATAGTATTNCATTAGCTTATGGTTCTGGTAATATATATAAAGGATACGTATTCAAATAAGTATACACATATATAAATATAGTATTAAAAACAATATGAATTGCTAGTTTCTATTGTATAACTAAATTCCACTCGTAAATGGAAGTGTATGTGTAACTCGGCTGGCCTGAACACTGGAGTCTGGCACGACTTCGGTTCGTACGGAAGTCGTTTGCTATTCTGTTGTACTGGCCAGGACGGTCTGGTATTGTTCGAGGTCGGTTTTGTGGTCGGCTAGAAAACGTATAAAGTTTATTTATCATGTTTTCAACAGCGTGTAGCAGTGATGACCTCTTATCGTTTCCCACACACTTCGCGATGGTAATTTTTCGCCTAACATAGCAAACCGAGCTCGATGCTTGTATGATTTTTTATGCATAGGACAGTTTCATATCTTTTACACATACGATTTCATCGGCCCTCGCATTGGGTTGTCAGTGTTTATTTATATTAACACTTGCGTGTTTTAATGTAACCCTTGGCTATGTATGCCTTGTTAAACATTACATTTATACAGGTCTATTTTTTCATTCTGTGTCTGGTTGTTAAGGGTTACCCATGTTAGCGATGACTATAGCTGCCTATCCTCGTGTAGGAATGACAATCATCGTTTATATTATCATATAAGTATTTTTATAGTTACCACGACTATGCGCATGTGCGTGTATCGCATTTTCATATATCTTGCTTTTTACATATAGCAGTTTTGTTGTAAGTTATCCATGCTGAATTTTATTTAAATATACCTTTTCACATATATTTATCCAGTCTGGATGTTATTGGATGGTTATGGGAGGATAGCTGTCGCTAAGGGGAGGATCGAGTTGGTAGACACTTGCACTATCATGTGACAAGGGTGGTGGTGGTGGTGGTGNTAGCTGTCGCTAAGGGGAGGATCGAGTTGGTAGACACTTGCACTATCATGTGACAAGGGTGGTGGTGGTGGTGGTAATGTTATGAATTTGACTACTGTATCTTAACAGGTTCGGAAATTACGGCCAACTATGCTTATAAGTATGCATAGGGCATGAATGACCCTGCGATATTTTTCGTTATCGGGAGTGATGCTTATGTTACGAATTTAACAAACTGTATCTTAAATGGTTCGGAAATTACTGCCAAATATGCTTATAAGTATGCATAGAGCAGATATGGTCCTACAATATTTTACGTTATCGGGGGGTGATGCATATGTTACGAATTTGGTGACTATCTTAAATGGTTTGGAAATTACGACCAACTATGCTTATAAGTTCGCTTAAGGCATAAATGACCCTACGATCATTTTTGTTGATGGGGACNTAGCTGTCGCTAAGGGGAGGATCGAGTTGGTAGACACTTGCACTATCATGTGACAAGGGTGGTGGTGGTGGTGGTGGCAATGTTATGAATTTGACTACTGTATCTTAACAGGTTTGGAAATTACGGCCAACTATGCTTATAAGTATGCATAGGACATGAATGACCCTGCGATATTTTTCGTTATCGGGAGTGATGCTTATGTTACGAATTTGGTGACTATCTCAAACATTCCGGAAATTATGGCCAACTATGCTTATAAGTACATGTAAGGCATACATGACCCTGCGATCTTTTTCGCTGCCAGGAGTGATGCTTATGTTACGAATTTAACAAACTGTATCTTAAATGGTTTGGAAATTACTGCCAACTATGCTTATAAGTATGCATAGAGCAGATATGGTCCTACAATATTTTACGTTATCGGGGGGTGATGCATATGTTACGAATTTGGTGACTATCTTAAATGGTTCGGAAATTACGACCAACTATGCTTATAAGTTCGCTTAAGGCATAAATGACCCTACGATCATTTTTGTTGATGGGGACNGGAAATTACGACCAACTATGCTTATAAGTTCGCTTAAGGCATAAATGACCCTACGATCATTTTTGTTGATGGGGACGATGCCTATGTTATGAATTTGGGCATGAATGAGGTATTCGAATTCGTGAAGACTCGGAGAAAACTCCCTTGCTTGTAATGCAAGAGCATGAAGTAGGGGAGAAATTAAGGTGGAATGAAAGAGCTTGAAGTAGGTCATCTGGTAAGAATGCGGGAGCATGAAGTAGATACCTCGATTGACGTCATTGGTCAGAAATGCAAGAACGTGAAGTAAGACTAACTGGCCGGAAGTAATGAAAGAGCATGAATTAGGGACATCCAGTTGGAATGCAAGAGCATGAGGTATCGATATCTGGTAGGAATGCGAGAGCATGAAGTAGGGACTACATTTAACGTCGTTGGTTGGGAATGCAAGAACGTGAAGTAAGATCAACTGGCTGGAAGGAATGAAAGAGCATAAAGTAGGGACATCCGGTACGAATGCAAGAGCATGAAGTATCGATATCTCGTAGGAGGGAATAACGTGATGAGAGAAGTTGCACGACCAGGGGGGGGGCAATGAACACAAACATTCTTCAGCCAAGATGGATAGTGCTGGCTTGTCAGTGACGAGACCCTTAGGAGAGCCTCGTGTAGCCCGCTCCACACTCTTGTGAGGTCTTCGACCTACTCTTGTGAGGTCATCGACCAGATTGTACAAAACATATTTTTTGAGGAAAATTTCTAAGGAAATTCTGACGATTTTGGCTGTTTTTCAGGGGAAAAGGGAAAAAATGACGTCATCCAAGATGGCTGTGGCTTGTCCCTCGTCCCCCACCAGGCGTCCCAGAACCGGCGTTTTCTAACTACTGAAGGTTTTTTAATACATTGAAAAGCAAAAAAAAAAAAAAAACTGGCACAGGCGTGCGAATGCAAATAACAGAGGTATGGAACCAATCAGAGTAACGCGATGCGGTCGGCAGCTAGAACGGTCACTGCTGCTACAATGGCAGGTTATCAAGATTTAAGTGAGTTTGAACGTGGTGTTATAGTCGGCACACGAGAGATAGGACATAGTATCTCCGAGGTATCGATAACATTTGGATGTTCGCGTACGACCATTTCACGAGTGTACCGTGAATATCGGGAATCCGGTAAAACATCACATCTTCGACATCGCTGCGGCCGGAAAAAGATCGTGAAAGAACGGGACAAACGACGACTGACGAGAATCATTAAACGTGACAGACGTGCAACTCTTTCTCAAATTGGCGCAGATTGGATTTGTGGACTGCCCTGCAGGATCCATGGTGTAAATTGCCTCCTGCATACCTTCAGACATTAGTCGAGTCCATGCCACGTCGTCTTGCGGCACTTCTGCGTGCTCGGGGCGCCCTACACGATATTAGGCAGGTGTACCAGTTTTTTTGGCTCTTCAATGTAAAACGTTTTCTGCTGGAGCTGTGCACACCGTTCGGCAGCCTACCCAGGAGGCCACCTTAAATTCATTTCAAGAGGTGTACACGCACTCACGTAGAAATTACCTAACTCACCGTTGTTCTTCCTCTCTAAACAGCGACGCTAGCGCCAAAATCCTCTCCGGCTGCATACCTGGCCGAGTAGTACCAAACCCTCTCGGAGGTCGATGTCTAGCTACAGCGTTCATTCGTTCATCGCGCATTCTCAACGTGGAAACCTGCGGACGAAACAAGGGTCGTTCCTCAAGGGTCACTGCAGGCAGTGCGGCGGTGGGTGGGCTGTGGACCCCATGACGCAGGCCTCTTGACGCCCGCTTACTAATTCACGAGGAACGCACCAGGAAGGCGGTGCAGCCGCCCCCGCCGTCCTTCTGTTGACAGTCCTCTGGGAGCCGTCACAGCCAGTGGGCCGCTCACAAATTTCGTCCTCAAACGCACCTCGGGGGCGAACTGTTGCGCGACGATGCCCTCCAAGGACGACGATGGACGCCTGCTAGCACTACAGTCTGCGGACAGACTTAGACGTCATTACTGCGCAAGCGCATGTGGAATTGCATCTTTAACGGTCCCGCCTACCAAGCCGGCAGCCGGGAACTTCAAGTGGGGAATCATTGTTAAACGAAATGTCCTCTCATTGCGTCAATTTTAAAGATAGCTATTTCAAACAATAAACATTTTGAAACAACAGTAGTTATAAAGCCAATTCTAGTGAACCATGCGTCCTGGCGGGAACAAGGCGGTGGCCATCTCGGATGATGTCACGTGACCATTTTTTCCCTTAATTTCCTAGAAATCTCCTTTTCTCCTCCCAATAAAAAAAACGGCCAAAATCATCATAATTTCTCTCAAACTTTTCCGAATTTCATTCCAGTCCGGCGAAATGTTTCACAAAAAATGTGCTTTGCACAGTGGTGAAGTGTATACACTCTATTTATTAATCACATGCCAATGTTTATATTAAAAAGTGGGCGGAAGGGTAGAAATTGGCTGTAAGGAAAAATTTATCAGGGCACCGCCTACCGGCTGGCAGTTGCAAATTTAAAAAAAANAAGGGTAGAAATTGGCTGTAAGGAAAAATTTATCAGGGCACCGCCTACCGGCTGGCAGTTGCAAATTTAAAAAAAATTTCTCGTATTAAGGAAATTTTGCCTCAGTGCGTTTCAAACAAAATGTATTCTTAACGAATTTTTTAGAATATCCCTACGAGCGTATATTTTCAATATAGATAAGCTCTATGTTTTTTTTTGTAAAACACAAATTTTAAATATTTCCTTGCAAACAGGCTATGCATGTTATGTAAACATCTCCGCCGTAGGGAACTCGTCCTTAAAAATTCATGAAGAATACATTTTTTTTTAAAATGCCTATCTTTAAAATTAACTCACTGGGGCGAAATTTCCTTAACATAGGATTTCATATTTTAATTTCGCAGTTGCCAACCGTGATTAGCGTATACAAACCGTAAAAGCTTTTGAAAAATATCACTGCTCCTACCTGCATATATTTTAACAGGTGCATTGAGTCGCGTGCGCCCAGTATAGTTGGTAACGACGGAGGGAAAGTACTTCCATGGCTTATCGTCGAATTAAAAGTGTTGGGTAAATATTTGTGAAAATGTTTATCATAATTTTTTTGTTTTCCGTCTTTTTATTTTATCTAAGTGTAGGAATTAGCAGATCTGTAAAATATTTACTTTTCTAATAACTTCGCAATTTCACTTGACCGACACATGAATACAGTGATAAAGACCGTGGCAATGTTGGTGTTATATGTGGCGTAAGAATACACAATGTTCATACACGTAGATCTTAAGCAGGGCTTTCAAAAGAGCTCAGTTTNAAGGGTAGAAATTGGCTGTAAGGAAAAATTTATCAGGGCACCGCCTACCGGCTGGCAGTTGCAAATTTAAAAAAATTTTCTCGTATTAAGGAAATTTTGCCTCAGTGCGTTTCAAACAAAATGTATTCTTAACGAATTTTTTAGAATATCCCTACGAGCATATATTTTCAATATAGATAAGCTCTATGTTTTTTTTTGTAAAACACAAATTTTAAATAATTCCTTGCAAACAGGCTATGCATGTTATGTAAACATCTCCGCCGTAGGGAACTCGTCCTTAAAAATTCATGAAGAATACATNAACACAAATTTTAAATAATTCCTTGCAAACAGGCTATGCATGTTATGTAAACATCTCCGCCGTAGGGAACTCGTCCTTAAAAATTCATGAAGAATACATTTTTTTTAAAATGCCTATCTTTAAAATTAACTCACTGGGGCGAAATTTCCTTAACATAGGATTTCATATTTTAATTTCGCAGTTGCCAACCGTGATTAGCGTATACAAACCGTAAAAGCTTTTGAAAAATATCACTGCTCCTACCTGCATATATTTTAACAGGTGCATTGAGTCGCGTGCGCCCAGTATAGTTGGTAACGACGGAGGGAAAGTACTTCCATGGCTTATCGTCGAATTAAAAGTGTTGGGTAAATATTTGTGAAAATTTTTATCATTATTTTTTTTGTTTTCCGTCTTTTTATTTTATTTAAGTGTAGGAATTAGCAGATCTGTAAAATATTTACTTTTCTAATAACTTCGCAATTTCACTTGACCGACACATGAATAAAGTGATAAAGACCGTGGCAATGTTAGTGTTATATGTGGCGTAAGAATACACAATGTTCATACACGTAGATCTTAAGCAGGGCTTTCAAAAGAGCTCAGTTTNGTGTTATATGTGGCGTAAGAATACACAATGTTCATACACGTAGATCTTAAGCAGGGCTTTCAAAAGAGCTCAGTTTACCGTGAACAGCCTTTCCTCATTAGGACAGTTTACCGCACGCGATAATCGGGAATGAAAACCGGGATCGTTTGGGTCGGGAGGCCGGTGCGCTAACCAAGCGAACGCCGCGGCTCCTTTCAAACGTGAAGGGACTGTAGGTGTCGCGTTGACGTGTTATAGGTGGCGGCGGGCCCCCCAGGGGCCAGAGTGTGTGCTGGGCCTCGGGCGAACGGCGCCGACACTCCCTGTCGCTGCTAACGAGGTTATCCGCGCGGAGAATGCGGCGATCCAACGTGTCGGCGCCCCTGCTTCATTCAATTACCGCCGGAGCCGCTGTGCTGATAGCGACTCGCCTACCTCCACCACCCCTCAACAACGCTTGTTTACTTTTACTCCCGCCCGTTTTCTTTTCCCCGACAACGCCTCCTCGGGAAGGATAGGATGTACGCTCGGTATACGCTGTTCACGGTAAACTGAGAATTTTGGAAAGCCCTGCTGAAGATCTACTTGTATGCACATGTGTATTCTTCCCCCATTGCAGTTGCTGTGGAGCTGATATAGGCTGTTCAAGGTAAAGTGAGCACTTTTTCCTTTAAGACATTATGTATCCTTTAACCACGTTTTTAAAATAAATATTGCCATATAAGGAATACATACAGCGTGTATATTCCACCACATTCGGAAGTTAACGTCTAATGCTAAAATAAAAAATATTTTTATTGACTATAATTCTAAATGAAAGGGCTTTCAGAAATGCTCACTTTACCGTGAATAGCCTAGAACTTTATTCATGCGTCGCTAAAGTGAAACTGTAAAATTATTAGATAAATACATATTTACTAGTTCGTACACTTACATACATTAAAAAAAAGGGGTGAATTAATAATTTCAGCATTCACAAATGTTTACATAATAGGTTTAATTGAACGTTGATATGGGACTACGTTCCCTCCATCGTTTATCAACTTTACTGGGCTCACGCCAATCAGTGTGCCCGTTTAAACATATATATATATATGTGTGTGTGTAAGTACGGGCACTGGCATTTTTCAAAGGTTGATTTCAGAAGTACGTTATGTATTCTTCCACCATGTGTAAAAATAAAGTTCACAAGGGTCTGATAACTTTATTCATGCGTTGTTCAAGTGAAAACTGTGAAATTATTAGAAAAGTAAATATTTTCCAAATTTGCTCATTCTTGCTTTTTATTCATTAAAAATACAGACAGAAAAAGGTATATATGATTCCAATATTCACACATGTTCACCTTACGCTTTTAATTCAACATTTAGACATGGAACTACTTTCCCTCCGTCGGTACCAATTTTACTTGGCGCATGCCAGTCAATGTGTCCGTTAAAATATGTGCAGGCATATACTGTTCACGGTGAACTGAGTACTTTGGAAAGCCCTGCTGAAGATCTTCTTGTATTCACATTGTGTATTGTTCCACCATATGTAAAATTAATATTGTCCTGGGACTGGTCACATTATTCGTGCATCATCCAAGCGAAATTGTAAAAGTATTAAAAAAAGAAGATATTTTACAAATTTGCAAATTTTTACACCAATTATTTGTAAAAAAAAAANAATTGTAAAAGTATTAAAAAAAGAAGATATTTTACAAATTTGCAAATTTTTACACCAATTATTTGTAAAAAAAAAAGAAAAGAAAGAAATAATTTTAGTATTTTCAAATGTTACCGTACACTTGTAATTAAACGTTAAGACATNAAAAAAAAAGAAAAGAAAGAAATAATTTTAGTATTTTCAAATGTTACCGTACACTTGTAATTAAACGTTAAGACATGGAACTACATTCCCTCCGTCGTTGCCAACTTTACTGGGTGCATACCGCTCAGTGTGCCCGTTAAATACACGCAGGTAGGGACAGTAACATTTTTCAAAGGTTGATTTCAACAAGTGTTTAAATAACTGTGAACAGCGCATAGGAGTAGTTCGAGTGCATCGTTCGGTAAATTTCATTATTCTCGTTCGAGCAACCGCGTTTTAATGTGTGCATCGTTCCTTCCTTTGCCGCCTCGCGCATCGTGCTCCTTCTGTCCGGGACTTCCCGATAATGATTTCTCCACTTGCCCTTACTCCAACGTGCCTTGGAACCCGCCCTTTTAATTGCATCGCGTTCCCAGCGACTTTCCTCCACACTCGTTTGCATTTCCTTCCTTCCTGTGTCCCCCTTTCTCGCCCCTTGAGAATGTGACTCCTCGGATATCCTTTTAACCTTCCGGCTTCGTTTAAGACATGCGCCGTTTAGAAGAGGGCAGGAGCATTACTTCGTCGTACTTAGAACCTGTCTCGTTGCCAGTTTTATGGGCTCTGCACTTTCTTGCTACTTTCCGGCTAAAGAACGCCATCTCTGCTACCGCCCGTCTAGTTCAGTGACGGTCCGTAGTTATCCTTCAGATGTGTTTTAAGGTGGCCGCCTGGGTAGGCCGCCGAACTGTGTGCAGAGCTCCAGCAGAAAACGTTTTTATTAAAAAAACCGTCCAACGTGTCTGAGTGAGGTCTGCTTACAAATAGCATTTAAGAAACGATACGCGTCTGTATAAGTTTNACGTTTTTATTAAAAAAACCGTCCAACGTGTCTGAGTGAGGTCTGCTTACAAATAGCATTTAAGAAACGATACGCATCTGTATAAGTTTTTAAGTTACTCCAGTTCTCTCTAAAGAATATTTTTGTGATAGTGAAAATGGCTAAAACGGGGGTTTTCATGTCCATTTCCACGGTAATTTTTAAGTATAAACATTGCGGTACAAAACATTAAAAAAGGAACAGGGACGTGCATCAAGCCTTTATTTTTAAATGTACGTCATAAAATGCTAGGGTCACCGCTTAAACGTTTCGTAGAGGCGCGTTATCTGCAGGAAGACTGCGTGCCAGTTCAGTGCTTTGCGCGTAGAGGCGATGAGAGAGTTGATGCGCATGTCTCGGTCGCCCCTAACTCTCCCACGCTTTTAAGCCTCAGACGTGCAAAATTCCTTCAACCAGACGGCCACCTTAAGGGCGTAGCTCACCAAAAATTTCGTTATTTTATATTCATACAAAATACTGTTCAACTTGTAGACATTACTGGCATGTACTGTTTCTTCGCATTAAAAATTTTAGACCGCATATCTTTTTGCAGAATGGCATGTTAGTATCACAACTTTAGTTTGGGCCATAAAAAAAATAAAAAAGACGTTACTGATAACTAATGAGCCTACTTTCCTCTAATTGGGTGCCAATAAATTTTAGTAAATTTCTTGAAAGCTTAGATGGTAGGTAGGTATGTATTTACGTCTCATTGACAGCAATATCATTAGAGATGAAACAACAAACATGTGAAACGGCACAAAGACAATTAAANGTATTTACGTCTCATTGACAGCAATATCATTAGAGATGAAACAACAAACATGTGAAACGGCACAAAGACAATTAAAATACACGAGTGACTTACCCGCGATTCGAATTCAGAAAAACTCGTAAAATTAAGCTAGTTTGCAATCAACTGCATTACGTAGGTTGGATTCGGAGCATCAACTTCGGATGTAATTAGTCTAATGTTTTGAATGATAGGGTTCACTAACCTGAAATATTTACTCGGCCATAATTTTTAAAATAAGTGTCTGAGCCACTAAAACACAAAAGTTTACATGGCCTACCATAACGCTACTTGTGTGAAAAATTAGATGTAAATCGGTTGATTGGTCTCAGAGATGCCTTAAAAACCTTATTTACTTAGATGGGACTATATTACAAAATTGCTTAAAAAGAGGCTCTGTACACGATGTTTGTAATAGATAATGTAAGCATAAAAAGTTTGATTGAAATTGTTAAATTGTTTAATAGATATACCCAACATTTCAAAATCTTTATATAGCCGGAATTTATGAAATCATTGCCTTTTCGTGCTATGAAGCATTACGACATTGTTCCCACGCAGTTTGTGCAAGGCGATACATTGAAAGAACATACCGAGATCTGCACGAATTCGTCTACTGGGAGTCAGCAAGTGTTGCCGGCAATGACTCTTGCTGCATCGATGAGTACCGATTCGACAGGCGTTTATGATGAGACAGTTAATGCTAAAAACGGAATGAGTGCAGTAGAGTCGGTTTATGTGGAATGTACACTTGCAAGACTTTCGCATGAAGTCGACTAACTTAAAAATAAATGGTCGTCGGCTCTAAATACTGATGAGCAAACAACTCCTGCTACAAAGAAAAGTAAATTTAATATACATACAATACCAAACAGGAGGTGAAGATGACTGTGAAGAGAGCATTGGTGAAAATGAACATTAAGACAGTGATAGTGCTGAAGACGATGATGGCGATTTTCTCGATGCACTGACACAACCCTGCAACACATTTGCTGCAACAAGCGACACGAAGAGGGCAGAAGACGCTAAGAATACTGGCTATGTATTTCTCGAAGACCCGAATGAACTTGTTGATTCTTAGATATTTGATTGACCAAAAACGCGGTTATCTCACGCACATTAACGAGATATCTTCAATCATTATTAAACCGAAGGATCTGGANTGATTGACCAAAAACGCGGTTATCTCACGCACATTAACGAGATATCTTCAATCATTATTAAACCGAAGGATCTGGGATATATCGCATGATGTGATGAACTGCTTTCTTCTAAAATTGTAATTACATAATAATAATAATAAATTATTATAATTCATATTATAGGTTTTCCTTTATTTTTGTACGTCGCATCTTTTTTCCCCTAGCAACTTTAAAGTGGTGCTACGATTACTCTACTATTAACGGAAATATCTGCATATAGAATGATAATAAACACCTGTACAGTATAAAAATGCATGGATAGTTGACTGCATACAAATAATTAATTCTGTCGAAATGTACAAATTTGGAGACAGTTGGCGAACGAATGAAATTTCTATACATATGGGCGGGGGACAAACAGAAGGATTGATTGAAGGATTGGTCGAAGGATTGGGATTGATCGAGGGATTGGCATGAGTTGCTGTCGATTGGGCCACCTTAAGGGTGCAGCGAAGGATTGGGATTGATCCAAGGGTGGGATTGATCGAAGGATTGGCGTGTGTTCCTGTGAATTGTGGAGGAGGATTGCGAAGGATTGTTGAAGATTACTGTGGATTGTGAAGGATTGACGTAGATTGCTGTGGATTTGCGGAGGAGGATTGGTGCGGATTGGTGCGGATTGGCGTGGATTGGTGTGGCAGTGTGTGGATTGGTGTTAATTGGTGTGGGGAATCATTTGTGAATTGGAGTGTGGATTAGTGTGTGGATTGGAATTTGGGTTGGTGTGGATTAGTGTGTGCAATAGTGTGTGGATTGGTGTGTGTACTAGTATGTGTATTGGTGTGTGGATTGGTCATTGCGGTATTAATTGTGGTTCTGAATGCTGTGCTGATTATCCAAGGCCATGGGCACGGGATCAACGTCACAGATGTAGGGTCAAGGCGAAGGTCGCCCAGATCTCACACGTTGGTCGAAGTCATCATTGCCACCTAGGTGTTGAAAATGTAACCAAATGACAAACGAAAAAAAAAAACATGATGGTTGCATATACCTGAATGAGCATGGGTGAGGGGGTGGAGGCCTGTTGACTAATTAACCAATGAGAATCATTGGCGATGGGTCAGTCGTCTGCTGGTCATGGTGCTGTGGGGACCACTAAAAATGTATGTTTTCAAAAATAAATTTTAATAATTATTTTAAAATTTTTCTAGAATTTTTTTTAGAATTTTTGGGTCCGAGGCTATTCAAGGTCGTGTGCACAGGGTCAAGGTCATCGACATTTAACATTGTGGACGAGGTGGACACCGGCCGACCTGGCTAGGGTCGGTCGTGTCGGGAGCGTAGTCGATCAACATGTCATCGAAACCCGGGCCTCCTACATTTTCTTTTTTAAATAATATTTTTTTCAAAAAAAAATTTTTAGTGTGGATAGATTTGTTATAATTTTTTGGGATTTTTTTCGATTTTATTTGTTTAAGAGTGTTTTAAGGTCACTTGCATGGGGTCAAGGTCAAGGTCACCTGGATCCAATATGGCTGTTGGGTGACGTCACAACATGACGACTGGCACCTATCCCAGACCCCCTAGCCCCAGATTCATCATTTATATTCTTCTAACATATTTCATTGTTGTAATTAATACTTTCTGCGTACTAAGTTTCGTAGAAATTAGTCAAACAGTATGGTGTGTGTATATATATATATATATATATATATATATATATATACATACCAATTTAAACTAAAATATTTATGTGGCCACATATTAAAGATAAGTATCTTATCCATTTAAATCACATATTTTAACAGGGTATACCATAGGTTTAGCTACCTGCCAGGACATGAAGTTCAGTTTAAATTGTGTACATGGTTTCGTAGATATAACATAGTAATATAAATAATTATATGGCCACCTTTTTGAAAACAACTGTCTAACCCACTTAAAACATTCAGTTCACGTGATGTACCATAGTATTTCTTGTTTACCAAATTTGGTAGGAGTCAGTAGATTGTTTACCAAAATGCGACACAAAGTTTTTATTATGCATGTAGCAATATCTTACAAAATGGTGGACAAAAGCGGCCATGTACTTGTTTATTTGGTGCTTGTAGTTAATACTTTCAGCATATTTCAGCAAACCGAGTTTGTTCGAAATTGGTTAAATGGTATGGTCTACATACCAAATTAACCAAAAATGTTTATATGGACGCCATTTTGAAACTAAATTCCTGATCTACTTTAAACATTTTAGTTTACGTGGTTTAAAATTTGATAGGAATCGTTCGAATATTTCTCGAGATATGACACTAAACTATTTTTCATGTGGGCCATCTTACAAAATGGTGGAAAATAAATTATTTGTTTGAGTTTATTTGATGCTCGTAATTGGTACTTTCAGAATACTACGTTTGGTCGAAATTGGTCAATTGGTATGCTGTATATTACCAAAGTAAACTAACTATTAATTTTGCTGCCATATTGAAAATAAGCGTCTTACCCACTTAAATTACANCTAACCCACTTAAAACATTCAGTTCACGTGATGTACCATAGTATTTCTTGTTTACCAAATTTGGTAGGAGTCAGTTGATTGTTTACCAAAATGCGACACAAAGTTTTTATTATGCATGTAGCAATATCTTACAAAATGGTGGACAAAAGCGGCCATGTACTTGTTTATTTGGTGCTTGTAGTTAATACTTTCAGCATATTTCAGCAAACCGAATTTGTTCGAAATTGGTTAAATGGTATGGTCTACATACCAAATTAACCAAAAATGTTTATATGGACGCCATTTTGAAACTAAATTCCTGATCTACTTTAAACATTTTAGTTTACGTGGTTTAAAATTTGATAGGAATCGTTCGAATATTTCTCGAGATATGACACTAAACTATTTTTCATGTGGGCCATCTTACAAAATGGTGGACAATAAATTATTTGTTTGAGTTTATTTGATGCTCGTAATTGGTACTTTCAGAATACTACGTTTGGTCGAAATTGGTCAATTGGTATGGTGTATATTACCAAAGTAAACTAACTATTAATTTTGCTGCCATATTGAAAATAAGCGTCTTACCCACTTAAATTACANTGTATATTACCAAAGTAAACTAACTATTAATTTTGCTGCCATATTGAAAATAAGCGTCTTACCCACTTAAATTACACATGTCAACATGGCATACCATAGTATTAATTAGTGGCCAGAATATGGTTATAATTTATTACATGGTTTTTAGATACAGCATAGTTATCAAAAATGATTTTATGGTCACTATTTTGAAAATAAGAATACAAATCGGCAGAATTTTACCAGACATATTACACAAAAACTAAATTTTTTCATGTTTTGCCAACTTACAAAATGGTAGACAAAGTGGGCTTACATATTTTATGCTTGTAGTTGATACTTTAGCATACGAAGTTTTGATCTAAATTGGTCAAACCCCAGCAAACACGACCTGTCGGCAGTCTGTCGCCAACATGTCTGCAACTTGTCAGCCCGATTCCGGCATTGTCGGCAACTGTCAGGTATATGCAAGAAGATGGCCAGCTGTCAATAGCGTGCCGTCTTCTTTGAGACATGTTGTTAACCTTTAGGAAAAAGACAATGGCCCAGTGTATTATGTATGATAACAGATGGATATCACGCAAATAATGTCGGCCTGATAACTCACAGCAAATCAATCGCCGCCATCTTAAAAAATGTTCTGGATCGATACCGACACGACATTTTTGCCTAGTCGCTATACTAGAGAACCTCTAATTGAGTATTGCCATATCGTTTTAAAGATAAGAATCTTATTCAATGGAAAATTATTATCAGTTTTTTTCATATCGGACGAATTATCGTTAAGTGTCGGGAATTTGCAAGAATACAGCTAGCTGTCAATGGTATGGTGCCTTTTTTTTTAACGATAAGAGTTTTAGCCTCGGAATGACGCCTTTTTTATGAGAGATTGTTAGCCGCCAGGGTAATGAGAATAGCCCAATGTATATTATATGATACACTGAAGAGCCAAATAAACTGGTATAGGCGTGCGTATGCAAATAACATAGGTATGGAACCAATAAGAGTAACGCGATGCGGTCGGCAGCTAGATCGGTTACTGCTGCTACAATGACAGGTTATCAAGATTTAAGTGAGTTTGAACGTGGTGTTATAGTCGGCGCACGAGATATGGGACATAGCAACTCCGAGGTAGCGATAACATTTGGATATTCGCGTACGACCATTTCACGAGTGTACCGTGAATATCGGGAATCCGGTAAAACATCACATCTTCGACATCGCTGCGGCCGGAAAAAAATCGCGAAAGAACGGGACAAACGACGACTGAAGAGAATCATTAAACGTTACAGACGTGCAACCCTTTCCCTTTCTCAAATTGGCGCAGATTGGATTTGTGGACTGCCCTGCAGGATTCATGGTGTGAATTTCCTCCTGCATACCTTCAGACATTAGTCGAGTCCATGCCACGTCGTCTTGCGGCACTTTTGTGTGCTCGTGGGGCCCTACACGATATTAGGCAGATGTACCTGTTTTTTGGCTCTTCACTGTAATACACTCATTTGAAAAAAAAATTCATTACCCTGAAAGTGCTATCGCAGGGTCTCTGAAGTGGGTACACGCACAGGGCATAGTAACGAGTATACATAAAATATAAAAATATATTGTACCAGGCGAATCGTGTATTGCAGGGGACCGACAATTGCAGGATACACTTAGTATGGTGTTGGACCACCTGCAGCATGGCGACAGGTGGCGATATAGACGGGTACGGAGGCGTACAGATGTCGGATGTTCTCCTAAGGAAGATTCTGCCACAGCTAACGCAACTGATCCTCAAAATCCGCCGTAGTTGCCACTGGCTGAAGTTGCCGTCCAAACTGAACCCATGTGTTCTCGATGAACGAGCGCTCTGAGAACCTTGCTGGCCTAGGAAGGCAGGCCAGATATACCCATGCTCTGTGAGGCTGTGTCAAGTTGCACCAGGAAGTGAAGCGCACATGGTCGCAGAATTTACTGGGCCTATCGCTGCGCCGTCAGGGTTCCTTCGATCACCATCTGTGGGGTGCGGGAATCGTAGAAAATGGCACCCTCACCATGACATCTCTCTTTGGTGCGGCTTGCCGCTCTTCATGGAAGTGTGGATCACGGTGCTGGCCAGAATGTCTCCAGACTCTAATTCGGCGGTCGTCTGTATCTATACAGAATTATAAGTCGTCGCTGATCATCATGCTGCCCATTCCCAGCGGAAGGTTACACATGTTAGGCGATGCTCAAGTCGTAACATTAGACGTCGTAAGGGACGCCGCGACAACAGATCCCGCTCTGCTCGCCGCCTATATATGGTACTGGTGGGCACAGGCGTAACTGCCTTGACATGTCCTTGGATGATGTGCAGCGACGTCTGTGGAGTGCTTCCTGTCACACGATGAAAAAATCCTTCCTGCTGGTACTCCGCTGGGGTCTACCCGAGCCTTTTCGAATTGGGTGTGTANCACAGGCGTAACTGCCTTGACATGTCCTTGGATGATGTGCAGCGACGTCTGTGGAGTGCTTCCTGTCACACGATGAAAAAATCCTTCCTGCTGGTACTCCGCTGGGGTCTACCCGAGCCTTTTCGAATTGGGTGTGTACCCTTCTGTTCCCACTGTATCCAGCATCTACTCAAATTGAAGACATAATGGTTCAAGTGATGAGCAGTACGCCGAAACGTGCAACCTGCTTCTCGTAGGCCGACGATGCAGCCTCTCAACTTATCGAGCTGGGCAAAGGCTTGTCGAAGGCGCCGTCGGTGCGTACTGCGTGTTCACTGGACTTGATTCTGTGGCTCACACTTCTACTAAGGTCTTATTCGGTTCGGTGTCTTGCAGCTACGAATGATTGAGGGGCATGTATGCCCTACCCGTGGCACATCCGTGCAAGCAAACGACATTAAACACAGATGGGACATGTGCCTTGCTATCGAGGTGTTATGTGGCAACCTTCGTTGTATTCCCACACATTTTTTTGTGGTGATATTGTTTTTCAAATGTGTGTAGATGAATATTATTGAAATTACTCACATAACTCTCAATGTATAATATATACAGTGGCTCACGTTATTATTCAGCCACCGATGATTATCGCAGTTTGATGGCTTTATGTTACATTATAAATTAAGATAAACATAAAACATATCGCACAATTNCACCGATGATTATCGCAGTTTCATGGCTTTATGTTACATTATAAATTAAGATAAACATAAAACATATCGCACAATCATTCTTGTGTGCGTTAAATGAAATATAGCGGTAGCCAATAACGAAAATAAGCAATGCAACTTAACAAACAATATTATTTTGTCATCCCATGCTGCATAAGTACGCCACTTTAATATTCGGCCATCATCATTCAAACACAAACACAATCCTCTTTGCAAACTAAACAAACATTCTTTTAGTACCTGGTAGCATGGCCATTCTGTTTAATTACTTCTCGCAGGCGTTTTGGCATATTAGCAATTATTTTCAAGGTACATTCGGAGCCAATCTTACTCCATTCTTCCTTGAACCTTTTCTCTAATTCTTTTGTGGACGTAATTGTTATAGTACACAGTTTTCTTTTAAGTTCATCCCACAGATTTGCTATGGGATCCAGGTCGGGTGATAGAGGAGGTGTGTTAATGACCTTGGGACAGTTAAACAAAAGCCAGCTCTTGACAATGTACGACTTGTGTTTTGGGTCATTGTCTTGGTAGAACTTAAACGTGTTCCTAATGCCCAGATTATCAGCCCTCTTGTGTAGGTTTGCTTTCAGGATGTTGAGATCTTCCTCCTTATTCGTTGTTTCATCGACACATACACTGTACAGCCTCTCCAACACCTGCTGAGATATACAGCCCCAGATCATAATACTGCCTCCACTGTGTTTCACAGTAGGTTGTATGTTCCCAGGTTTTAGCTCCTCATTTGGCTTGCGCCATACTGTTACCCAGCCATCTTAATCAAACACATTCAATTTCGTCTCATCAGCAATAATAACTTCATTCCACCAGCTTTCATCTTTGTCAACGTGGTCTTTTGCGAACGTAAGTAGTTTTCTTCTATTTTTCTCATTAATGAAAGGCTTCTTTCCAGATACCCTGCCATTATATCCTGCTCTTCTGATAACTCGTCGAATGGTTTCTGGATGGATGTTCTTTCCACATTCATTGAGCACCTCCATGGTAAGTTTGAAAGCACTGATTTTCGGATCTTTCTTTATTTTCCTGATTACTAGACGTTCTTATCTGTCGCTTAGTTTCTTTGGCTGTCCTGTTTGAGGTACCGAATCTATTCTGTCTTACTTCTGAAACCTTCTTATGATGTCTCCGACAGTGGACCGCGGCAGATTCAAGTGCTCCGCAATTTCTCGTTGAGATTTCTTATTTGCATTATGAAAAAGTACCAGCTGCCGCTGTTCAAACGTTATATTCTTGCCCTACGTCCCATTTGCCTGACTGACGCAGCCAACAAAGCTACCCTATACAACCTCTTAGCGCAGAGAGCGTGCAGAGAATGACTTGAGGTAAAAACGCAATGTGCATCATGCTTGTGCCATGCGTCCACCACAACTGGCCGAATATTAAAGTGATGTACTTATGAAGCTAATATATAAACTTTTTGCCCTCCATTTATGAAGATCGTCACATGATCAATTGAGTTTTTATGCCATATCANATGAAGATCGTCACATGATCAATTGAGTTTTTATGCCATATCACGAGGACCAATCAATCGAAATGCATACAGAGTTCCTCTTTTGCAGGATTTTTTGTAAAATAGTTTCGGGTGAGTAAACTAAACACTTTTTCATATTTACGGAATAATTTAACTAATTTCCACAAAATTCTGCACCCTTACAGAAGACCATGTCAAATTACATGATTTAAATAGGGCCAGACAATGATTTTATAAATGGCGACCATATAAATATTTTCATATGTTTGGCATATCTATTTAACAATATTTACAATTTCAATCAAACTTTTTAGTCTGACATTATCTATTACAAACTTCGTGTA
This sequence comes from Clitarchus hookeri, assembly GCA_002778355.1. Lineage (NCBI taxonomy): Eukaryota > Metazoa > Arthropoda > Insecta > Phasmatodea > Phasmatidae > Clitarchus > Clitarchus hookeri. The sequence continues at coordinate 42,507 of NQII01008354.1, forward strand.
AGGAGCCTCTTTTAAAGCAATTTTGTAATATAGCCCCATTTAAGAAAATAAGGTTTTATGTCATATTCATGTAGATGAAAGTGGGCTCATTAGTTATCAGTAACTTCTTGTTTATCTATTTTTGCATGGGAAAGTGATGGGAATGCCAGGTATGATACTGACAAGCAGCGAAACGCCCAAGGCTGGGATATGGATACAATGACCATATACACCAGTGACATCACCTGGTTGCCAAAATAAGGGTAAGAGGAAAACAGAGGTTTACTTGGTTTCCTTCTACTTTCAGTGATATGAGAGTACACACTATCATCTGGCAGTGTGGGATGCGATCATAGACAAGCTGCACAATAAAGACAAGGTAATCGCAGCAGATGTAAATGCAAAATCACAGATGTGGTATTCCCTAGTCATTGATGATAAGGAAACCTTTTGTGGAATGATTTATCGTAGCCAGTGATTTACGTGTGTGCAATACCACAGAACATATGACGACCTATGTATCTCCTGCGCACGACATGGTGACATGCATCGACATAACTTTAGCCACAGCTAAGATAGATAGGAAAATCACTGCATGGGAGGTCGTGGAAGAGAACACCAGCGACCAATGGCTGATCCTGTTTTGAGGTTGTACTGAAGGAGATACTTGAGCATAAAACATCGGAGTTGAGATTAATGTACACCCACAGGGGAGCGAACTGGATGAAGTTCGACGAACTTCTACTAGCCAAAACAGAGGTACTTTGAGAAATATCTGATCTTCAGGAGAGAGCTGAGAAGATCACCACAGCTATACAAGACACCTGCGACCAGGTGCTCATGAAAGTGACATTCCAAACTCCCACCTACAGGTGGTGGGATGAGGAACTGGAACATCGAAGAAAGGGTGTTCGTCAAACAAGATGAAGAATGAAGAAAGAGAGGGTTCTGGAAATAAGACAGCACCTGTCGAAGGATTACATAGNGTTCGTCAAACAAGATGAAGAATGAAGAAAGAGAGGGTTCTGGAAATAAGACAGCACCTGTCGAAGGATTACATAGTCAAGAGAAAGAAGTACTTCTGTGAGGTTAGGAAGAAGACAAAATCCTGAAGGTAAATCATAGATGAACATCGTAATGAATAACCCTGGGGGCTTGTACCGAGTGGTCGCAGGCAAAATTACAAATATCACTCCCTTGCGGATTCTAGAAACAGTCAACAGTGGTCACTATAAAAATCATGATGCCAGTGCTGTTGCCACATGACTCAGAAGATGTTGAGTCCGCAGAACACCAGAAAAAGAGGCTAAGCATGATAATTTTGCCCTTAACTATGAATGCAGTAGAATTTCATTTCGAAGAACTGGACAAGGTGATCAAGGAGCTGACATTGAAAAGGGCACCTGTATATGACAATATCACAGTGGAGATCTTGAAAAGATCATATGCCAGGTTAAGGCAGCTTCTCCTTGATACTTATAATGAGCCGCTGAGGGAAAGGGGAATTCCCAAGAATATGGAAGTATGGCATACTTAGAATATTGTCTAAAAGATCAGGAAAGGATCCTTAAGCCATAAAATTTGGCAGGCCCCTTACACTTTTGCCTGTATTAGGCAAAGTGTACGAAAAGTTTATCAATGCAAGACTGATGCAATATCTAGACAGTATAGGAGGCATCAACGAGCAGCCATGTGGCTTCAGACACACATGCCTTGGGAATTTTCCTCGACATTGCAGGAGCTTTCGATAATGCATGGTGGCCATATATNTGGCTTCAGACACACATGCCTTGGGAATTTTCCTCGACATTGCAGGAGCTTTCGATAATGCATGGTGGCCATATATTCTGTCGTACCTAATGAGACGACAATGCCTAGCAAATATATATGGGGTGCTGTATGACTACCTAAAGGACAGGTCCTGTGTGTATTTCACTGAAGATATACATGAAGAGAAGGCACTTACCAAGGGATGTCCGCAGGGTTCGGTACTGGGACCATTGCTGTGGAATCTAGTATTTGATGGGCTGTTGGAGCAAGAACTTCCAGACTGATGCTGCGTTTATGGATACGCTGGTGATGGGCTTGTGTTGATAATTGCGAACACAAGGAAACAACTAGAAGGTAAAGCAGAGAATTACAAGAATACAGCAATGGGCGCAATCCACTAAACTGCAGTTTTACATCGAGAAGATGGTATCCATGATGCCGAAGGGAGATTTCAGGATAAGATGGCCAACAGTGAGTTTCCAAGAAAGGTCCTCTGGCTTTGTCACACATTACAAGTAACTGGGCGTCATGCTGGACAGTGGACTGACATTCATGAGCCACGTCAAGTATATCTGTGGCAAATCTGTGGTTCTCTTTTCAAGAATGAGAGCAGCTGTCCCAGTGTATCTAGATCTGCACTTTGGGACAATGATAATGATCTACAAGGCATAATGATGTATGATGCTTCAGTGTGGTACCAAAGGTCCTCAGAAGTAATGGTGAGAAGATATCTTAACGAAGCTACGATCAAGGCATATCGAACTGTGTCAACAGATGCACTTCCAGTCCTGGCAGGAGTGTTACATATAGTCTTGTTTGTGAGAGAAAGGGGTGAGATAGTGAAGGGATTCCGAGGCAGAAAACCATCTCCTTTACAGAAGGAGGGGTACAGAGCCAAGTCGCTGNGGGTGAGATAGTGAAGGGATTCCGAGGCAGAAAACCATCTCCTTTACAGAAGGAGGGGTACAGAGCCAAGTCGCTGAGAGAATGGCAAGAGCAACGGGATTCCTCGGAAAAAGGAAGAGAGTTATACTCTGTCTTCCCTGATATGAGGGAATGGTATAAAAAGAGTGGATCAAAATAACACACTACCTCGCCCAACTCTTAACTGGNGTCTTCCCTGATATGAGGGAATGGTATAAAAAGAGTGGATCAAAATAACACACTACCTCGCCCAACTCTTAACTGGAGGTGGGAATTACAAGCACAAGCTGCATCAGTTCCAACTGGTTACATCACAATTATGCCGAGTGTGTCAAGTCGAGGACAGTGCAACACATGCTGTATGAATGTGGCAAAGTCGTGGACCTAAGGATAGCTAAGCTGGGGTGATTGTCGGAATATGGTATAGAGCGGATGAACCGGCACTTGGCTATGAAATGGAGCAGATCTGTGCAGATCCTCGAGACCTTCGCCCACAATGTGGGAAGAAGACTAGAGGAATTCGATGTATGGATTGAAGATCAAGTCCGAGATGCCAGAGGTCAACTACACTGTGCAGATAATTCAGACAACAGTGATAGGTGACTCACACAGTCAGAACACTAGCAGTAGATGGCCGTTTGCATTGCATCTGGTTACCTGCATAAGCGTCCAAGTAGCGAAAATGTGCGAAAACTGTACGCACCATTAACGGTGGCAACTGGAGAGAAACAGGTGTCGCTAGATGATGTACGAGATGGAGTCAATGGAAAAGGAAGACTTGGCAGAACCACAAGAGGAGGTGCGGGTGCAAGTTCTAAGACCAGAGAGATCCAGTGAATATCTATGGAGACAAGTCAGCCGGGAATGTGGGAACCTAGTTTTCAATCTTGAAGAGGAGCCAGCAACAAGTATTTCTATGGAATCAGAGCCTGTGTCAGTGCACCATCCTGGACAGAAAATCGAAGTGGAAAACCCAACAGCAATGTATATGGAATTTGAACTCAAGATGAGACTAGCAAAGCTCGAGGACATTAATTTGTTCTCAGCAGCAATGGCCATACTGATCGGAAATATGGGTGGAAGCATCACATAGTGTTCCCTTATCCGGAGTATAAAGACCGAATGTTGTTGGCCACAAACAACATCCCCAGGTAAATTAATGAACTGACAAGACTGCTGGTCTTCTTGCACGAGAGAGAGAAATGAGAGGTCTTAAACCTTGAAAAGTTAAAAAAAAAAAAAGATTGACCTTTAGCTGCAGGTACTTTGACCACACAAAACCGTTTCACGGTTACAAGATCGTACACTGTTATATACCTGGCGCAAAGGAGATTTGTAGCAAAGACACAGAACACAGAAAGAGATACCTCCTATTGGGGTGGCAAGGGAGGACTGTAGAATGTGATGGTCAAACACATTCTCTGGAAGCCCCTTGCCTGAGATTCCCGATAAAAATGACAATTTCCAGTGATCCATTTTTAATAGTTCTGGTAAGACCTTGAACATGCTGGGATGAGCTTATTCAAAATAGTGAGGAAAGGGTTTTACACGAGAGAAAACCCGTAGAACAGGGTTAAAGGCAATTTACACAGGTAGAAGACAAGACTAGAAGAGGAGAAAGTGTCGTGCACTGAATTACTGACCAGAGTACAGTCTCAGTGCGGGCGAATGGAGGGTGTGCCGGCCTTCGGGCCGTTAAAAAAATGCTGTTTTTTTTATCTGATTTTTAATGTGGTGTAATTCTAACATCCAGATGTTCCTGTCTTGATATCTTGCTTATACGTTGCCAGAAACAGTTTTGCATCCATGTTATTCCTTGCTGGTTGTAATCCTGTGTGTTTTTGACACTGTCGGCAAANTATCCATGTTATTCCTTGCTGGTTGTAATCCTGTGTGTTTTTGACACTGTCGGCAAACAGCCGACCATTCATATTTGTATCGGCCTGATTCCAGCATAAGATGCCGGTTTGCTTTTACCGGCCTTTATATTTCGCGTTTGTTANTTAATGTGGTGTAATTCTAACATCCAGATGTTCCTGTCTTGATATCTTGCTTATACGTTGCCAGAAACAGTTTTGCATCCATGTTATTCCTTGCTGGTTGTAATCCTGTGTGTTTTTGACACTGTCGGCAAACAGCCGACCGTTCATATTTGTATCGGCCTGATTCCAGCATAAGATGCCGGTTTGCTTTTACCGGCCTTTATATTTCGCGTTTGTTANTTCATATTTGTATCGGCCTGATTCCAGCATAAGATGCCGGTTTGCTTTTACCGGCCTTTATATTTCGCGTTTGTTAGGACGGTACCCAGAAAACACGAAATGTATGGGCCAGAATCGGACCAGTAACAGCTAGCCGACGACAGGAGTGGGCCGATATAAATATGAACTGTCGGCTAACTGTTTGCCGACCATTTAAATAACACACTGGATTAGAACCGATATGATACAAAATGGANATATGAACTGTCGGCTAACTGTTTGCCGACCATTTAAATAACACACTGGATTAGAACCGATATGATACAAAATGGACACTTAACTGTTATCAGGTCTCTGGTGGTTGGATGTTGCTAAGATTCTGTGTCTGCGACGATTGGCTGTCGCCACAATACAGGATCTGCGACAGTTTGATGTCGCTAAGAAGCCAAGTATGCAATGGCTGGATGCCGCCACNCTGTCGCCACAATACAGGATCTGCGACAGTTTGATGTCGCTAAGAAGCCAAGTATGCAATGGCTGGATGCCGCCACGATATCGGGTCTGAGACGACTGGATGCCGCCTATATTTTCAGGGAAATAGGCAGAAAATAATAAATTAAAGTTCACTTATCCTTTAACAAGTGTCAGGTCTTGAACTGACGTTAAACAAATAAACATATTCTAAAATATTGGCTAAAATTGTAGTACAGTAACTAGTGGCTGCAACGATTCATTGTCCAAAATTCCTTTTTAACATTTTTTTAGCTTTCAGGTTTCCAATTAATGCAGTCGTTGCAGACGAAGTCAATGAAGGTGAACACAGACAGTGATGGATTGTTGGTACCCGGTCGTACTCACTCATTAGAAAAGAACGCGAATAGCAGCTTAATTGCTGCACTTAAGCTTGTTGGTGCGTAATTTATGAACGCCCTTCAATTTTATTTGAGAAAGAAGCAGTACCAGGAACGTATTGGAGCTAGATTCTTCCCATTTGCAGTCACAACTGCCTGAGAAAAAAAAGAACTACTTTTTCTACCCCTGGAATGGTTCTGGCTGCAGTTCGCAATAGCGGCATTAATGTAATGTGCTGTGCACGGCGGGTCCGTAGACATTAGATAATGCAAACATCAGCATTACTATTTCATTAAAAATTAAGAAAGGTTTTCACTAGTGAGAAATAAAAAAAATCTCTCTCGCATCATTGAAAAAAAAGGTCACTCAGATTCTTAGTTATGCCGAGAGTCGTCATCTTGGGGGCAAGGGAAATGGTTAATTTAGCCGTTTGACTCCATCATCCTCGTGAATGTAAATTAGGCTGGCGAACCCTCATTCCGGGCCATTTCGCAACTGCTCCCTTGCGGGGGCTTTTTATGCCGTTGGCATTAACGATTCCCTCTGTTTGTGGCCTCCCCCCCCCCTTCTCATTCATTCTATACTCTCTCGTGTCCTCCAAATTTTCTCGGTTCTCCTTTTTCCACACCCTGCACAACATCGTGACAATCCTCCCCCTCCCCTCATCATGTCCCGCTTTCTTCACCCTCACACTAATTGCCACTGGAGCCTTGTACGTCCGTTGCGTAATAATGGCACCTAAGTTAATTGTTAAACGTTGCCCTCACGGGCCCTTCCTTAATAGTATTTAAGACATTAAACTGGGAACATAAACAAACGATCGTAGCAGTCTCAAGAATGGCTGGCTTATTGATTAACGCTGCGAATCCGTTAGTAAAACCCATCGGTCATTAGCATGACAGACGGGAGACGACGTATTCAAAGAATGTGGCTCAGAAGAAGAAAACCATGTGCGTAATATCCATCATGTTGTTCATTCCCTTCCGCACCCTTTCACCCTCCCAATGTTACATCCCGGTAGCTGGATGCTTGGGAATAATATTTTGATGTACAAGTGGCATGTATACATCTACAATTTGGTGTTGTCTTTTGTGTGCTAACTTTGTAGAAGAACATTAACGCCTGTGAAATACGAATCCGGCAACAAAGGTAAACTAATTTCTTCAACTTTGAAATTATTTTGAATTCCCAACGATGCCACAGTATTATAAAATCTTAATTCAGCTTGCCTCGCAATTGGTAACGGCAAGCTCGTAGTACATGTTCTGCAGTTAAGCGAATACTAGCTTTTTTCCTTCCTGGTCCAAACGTGTTGAAAATGTTGCAGCTGAAGATACCGCAACCAAAAAGACAACGGTAGTGCAACGGTTACCCTGAATTCACGTTCCAGAAAGTACAGCATCACCGGAGAATCGAAGCTCTTGTTATGAATGCCTACGTAAAATAAAATGCTCCTGAGTGAGGCAGTTTCTCGAAAGAAGAGCTGAGATTCTGTGGTAGTAGACAGGCCGCTATATCGCTTTTAAGGGCGTTACCGTCCATTTCATAAAAGTGGGGTACATTTTGGCAGACAATGTGACCAGTCTACATAGTATGTAAACATTTTTTGTTTTCGCAGTCGTTTTTAGCAGCATGCAAGTATAAATAAATGATTGTTGTGTTGGGACGGTGTCACATCTAACCACGAGCGCCTGTTTCAAGAAGTAACGTCGTACGATTTGTCGACCTACGTGAAAGTACGTGGGAGCTGGAGGTGTCGGGGACGTGAACCTCACCTGGATGCGTGGCAGCCCGTTGCGTTGTACTTACTGTTCCTGCTGGAGCGAGAGCCGTNCGGGGACGTGAACCTCACCTGGATGCGTGGCAGCCCGTTGCGTTGTACTTACTGTTCCTGCTGGAGCGAGAGCCGTAAACGGAGCGCGCGCGAGGCGCGTTTCTCGCCTTGTCGTTGGGTTGCGCCTCCCATTCTCCCCTCTGTTCACGAGACTTTCAAGGAGCATGCCACATGTGACATCACGGAGGAGTGTCATCTACGTTCTTGGCTGTTTTNGGGGACGTGAACCTCACCTGGATGCGTGGCAGCCCGTTGCGTTGTACTTACTGTTCCTGCTGGAGCGAGAGCCGTCAACGGAGCGCGCGCGAGGCGCGTTTCTCGCCTTGTCGTTGGGTTGCGCCTCCCATTCTCCCATCTGTTCACGAGACTTTCAAGGAGCATGCCACATGTGACATCACGGAGGAGTGTCATCTACGTTCTTGGCTGTTTTAATTAGTTCTGGAGAGTACGGCGAAGGGAATATAAGTAGTGTATTCATGCNTAATTAGTTCTGGAGAGTACGGCGAAGGGAATATAAGTAGTGTATTCATGCCTTGGGGGGCGGAGAAGCAGAGAGGGACAATAACAACATATTTAGAATGGGGAACTTTTTTTCTTTAACCCTGGAGGGGAGGGGGGGTGGGAGGCAGCTTATACCCATAATTTTCACGGGGATTTTTAGTAATCATATTGAAAAATGTAATGTGCACTTGTAATTTGAGGGGTTCTTTTAAATAATATTTTATAATATTTCCAATTTGTACCTTTTATGACCATTTTGGCCTTTTACTATTGTTAGAACATCGAGTATTTCGCGAATTCATTCGGTGGCGAGGTAGACCGCAAGCACTTGGTCTTTTCTCCATTTACTGTGATTGCATAGCAGTTGTTTAGACACGCTCCGTTTAACTGCGAGACAGTAGTGAACAGGAAGCAGTAGTGTGAGTGAGTGTTGACGAGTCCTTTACAAAAGCCTCACTTGATCGCAGTAACCAATAAGCAAACGATAGTGTCTCGAGTGTATAGAATACTGCCAAGTTTAGCCTGCTGCCACAACAACCTGCGAAATACTTGGGTCTCTAGCTACTGTACTTTATATTTTGTAAATATTTTATTGGGAGAAGTTTGGAAAAGAGGAATAAATTNACTTGGGTCTCTAGCTACTGTACTTTATATTTTGTAAATATTTTATTGGGAGAAGTTTGGAAAAGAGGAATAAATTAGATTATTACTCAAACATATGTGAGAAAGCTAAGCGACGAGTTGCAACTTTCACAAACCCTATCACTTTACCACTTNAGATTATTACTCAAACATATGTGAGAAAGCTAAGCGACGAGTTGCAACTTTCACAAACCCTATCACTTTACCACTTTCACTACACATGTCAAGGGGGTCGGGGGTCTGCTTTTGGGAAATTTACCACTGAAGGAAGGAGAGTCGAAGTGCTGTCACTGTCAAATCCTACTGCTTACTGCTTAAGTTTTCAATTGTGTAAACCCCTTTAAGTGTGGCGTTGGTTTTACTGGTGTAAGCTGAAGATACTGTTTAGATGCCGTAAGAGGCTTGATACTTCGACCAATAGGAAAGTGAACTTTTTTGCCATCGGTTGGTAGCCCTGCCATGTATTACGCGTGTTAAAATTATTTTCGACTCCATAAGTGAACAACCGTTTTAAAAGCCAATGCAGGAGTAATATATATATCCTACATTTATTATTTATGTAGTAGGCCTACAGTGTAGGTCAAATTATCTCAACATATCTCATATCTCTATGGTACGCGGTCATTATGAGTGATTGTTGGAATACGGACAAACTCGGAACCCGCAGTAGATGAATAGGCTAACTGAATGACATCGACAGACAACCTGTAACTGCAAGTTCGTAAGAAAAAATAGCGGAACACACATGATGAGAGTAAAGGTTTAATGCTAATCCTAANAACCTGTAACTGCAAGTTCGTAAGAAAAAATAGCGGAACACACATGATGAGAGTAAAGGTTTAATGCTAATCCTAAAAACGATAAAACATTTTTAAATTAGGAGGCACAAAAATGTTTTCCATTCATTGCATGAACCATTCAAAAGAGAATACCGAGTATCTAGTAATTAAATGCAAATAAAGAATAAAGCACACAGCAGTTGCTACCAGTACTTTGCATTAAATTCTGTGGCGTGAAAGCGTAATTGGTTTTTCAACGCCGAATTATTAATCNCAGTTGCTACCAGTACTTTGCATTAAATTCTGTGGCGTGAAAGCGTAATTGGTTTTTCAACGCCGAATTATTAATCATAACGTCAGTAATAACGAAACAGGTTGTTCACGTTTCCTCTAAACCTCATTTTTTTCCTCCGCGGAATACATGCAGTCAATCATGTGGGCAACATGTATTACAATCGAGGTCACATTTGGGCTTGTATTATAGTTATACGCATTCGAAAAAGATTATTTTTTCAGTTTTTCTAGCGTTTATAGATAATTATGCGTTATAGTTTCTCATCTCCTTCACATAATACAGGTAAAAAGATAACTCAACATTCATTCCTCAAAAATTTTCCAAACCAAAAAATTCCCGTACAGGTCATAAATTAAAGCTAAACATGCTAATAAAACAACCTAGTGCACTTAATTTTCTTNACCAAAAAATTCCCGTACAGGTCATAAATTAAAGCTAAACATGCTAATAAAACAACCTAGTGCACTTAATTTTCTCAAGTCTTTTGTGTGAGATTAAAAAAATTCTTTCGAATATGATTGCAGATATGACAATAACAGCAACTGAAAATAGTCTTTTTCAAAATAACTACTACGATACGCCTTTGCCCCGGCGGGCTTGGGTTTTAAATACGGGATCTACAAAATATTTGTGGAGGAGCATTAAACAAACCCACGATTGGGGAGGGGTTACTTAACAAACTGAAATAATTCGTATCTTTATTATGATCATTTATTGCGAATGTAAAGTCTTGAGCTCATAAGTACAGTCATTATGGGTAACTTTGGTTCATCAGGGTAATTTTGTACTATCTGCCTTTTTTAATTTTAAGTGGAGACTTGAAGAATTCCTTCATAATACCATGTTCCTTGCAAATAAAAGAGTTAGCAGTACGCTATACAATAAGGCGGGGGTTGTAAATACTTAGTTATAAACAAAAAATGTGTGGCACAGTGTTACCCTTAATTGGTACAAAGTTACGCCAAATTACTGTAGATACACAAAATTAAACGGTGTAGCGCTTCCTTTGATGTAAGCGTATGCANGTACAAAGTTACGCCAAATTACTGTAGATACACAAAATTAAACGGTGTAGCGCTTCCTTTGATGTAAGCGTATGCACTCGCTCATTGGCTGCATGGTTATATGGAATCCGAAGAGGCAACGTTCTTACTATGGAAGGTTTTACTTTGGTTCGGCCAACGTCTGGAAAGTTCGTTTCCATGACACTCAGTGTCGAGTGACGTTATTCCAAAATTGTTGGCTCGTGCAGTTGGATATTTGTGTACATGCCGCAGTTTCACTTCTTTACGTATCATTATTCTTTGTCTTGGGCATTTCGCGCAGAGGAGATAAATTGACGCCAAAGTGTACGTCGTTCTCACAACTGGTTTTTGATGCCCTACGGTCACGCCGTTTTGTTGAGGGGAAAGAGGTGGATTCCACTTTGCGGCGTTGCGCAAGCTGCGTCGATGTCATTAATCAGCATGATCGCAAACCCGGTTGTTGCCATGTAATTAAACAGTGCGCCTCGCCTCTGTCGAGGCGGAAAGTTGTATATTGATTGTGCGANTTTGGACTGCGGTGAGTTCAGTGTTCCTCGTGCTCGTGTGTGCTCGGGCGTCATCAGTCAAGTTACGTCGAGTGGGATTGTCGGGAGCGGTAGGGGTGGCAGGAATGGAACGGAGGTCACCGACGATTGTGTCGGAGAAAACTGCGATCTTCCAGTCTCGCTACGATGACCTCGGCGCCATTCTCTTCGTCACTGTCATCAGAGTTTCACTCAAGGACTTTCGGGATATGTGGCTGTTTTTGTATGTGGCCCGGGGTAGATGTGTTCGGCCGGTTCTGGAACACGGATTGCGTAGGTGTCGCGTGGAAAGGGTCTGTAACCTCGGGCGGCGGGTATGTTGGATGTGCATGACCGTGAAAGGGGTGACGTCGATAGTGACCTGGGACTTACCTAGAAATTAAAAAATTGAGAAAAATTGTATATTTGGGAAAGGGGGCCATAGCACCACCTTCTTCGCCCGGATGAGTTGGAGCAGGATTGCGGCTGTAAACATCTCGTCGACAGCGAGCTCATTAGAGAAGTAACCGATGGCTCAATCAATAAGGATCGGTGAAAGAAACGGCTATGACCTGTAGTGAGGAATCGAGGGGGTGATTTCGGGAAATCACTGAAAACTGCAGTCAGCAGTCTAGATCGGACTCGGGTCCTCCGGAGTCCAGTGCATTACCACTGTGCCACTCGCTCGCCTGCCACTTAATTGCCGCTGCACTTGGCGCCATCGGGCAGTGTTGCCGTCGCTGAAATACTGTACAGTTCGTTGCGNCTGCCACTTAATTGCCGCTGCACTTGGCGCCATCGGGCAGTGTTGCCGTCGCTGAAATACTGTACAGTTCGTTGCTTCGTCAATTTGTTAAGCTCACTCTCCCACGCACCACACACGTGTAGGATATACTTAGTGATTCGTGCATCGTTCTTGTATGAGAAGGGCAAGTCTTGCATTGGCAGCTACATGAAGTGGTTCANATATACTTAGTGATTCGTGCATCGTTCTTGTATGAGAAGGGCAAGTCTTGCATTGGCAGCTACATGAAGTGGTTCATTACCACGGATTGTTTGCAACCCTTTCCCGAGAAGTTTTATTTATGTGATGAGGATGTTATATGTGGGCTATTTTGCAGTGGAATATTGCGTTGATGTAGACACACGTCTCCTGGACACAGAAAATAAAGCAAACCGCGCCTAGAAANGACACACGTCTCCTGGACACAGAAAATAAAGCAAACCGCGCCTAGAAATTTAGCTGTACTTTTCGCTAGCAAACCCTTTGAAGTGAGTTTTCAAGGAGAAAATTAGTAATTGTTTTCGAATTACTAACATCATTGGAGATAGGTATAAAAAAGGAAAAATGCATTAAATTCGTAGTAGTGATATAAAGACCATTTCTGAAATAATGCACTTTAAATGGGGTTCATGAGGCTTGCAGCTTTTTCCAACACTGTTCCAGTGTTCGAGCCCCAAAAATTTTTTTTGGCGTCCCTCTCCGTGTTTTCCTGTTGTGATACCAAACTAACAATTTTTTACTGTTTCTTTATATGTTATTACTAGCTGACCCGGCAAACGTTGTTTTGCCGGGTCAGCAGTGTGAGAGAAAGTGGAGACCGGCTACTCCGTGCTGTGTCACTGGGAGACACCTGGTGGGAATAAATTGTAACCTAGATCGATAAATGATCGATGATAATTGATCAGTTATCGACCTAGGGTAAAATTTATTAAATTACTAATATCGCTATAAAAAAATAAGGGTTGGTGGTAGAAGGGTGAAAATTTAGGAGGGTATGTATTTTTTGATGCCACATCATAAAAAAATAAAAAATAAAAATTTTGTTCAAACAATAAAAAAAAATTGTTTGGGGGTGGCCACCCTTATTACTTAGGGGTGTAAAAAATAGATATAAATCTATTCTCAGACCTACCGAGTATACATAAAAAATTTCATAAAAATCGGTCCAGCCGTTTCGGAGGAGTTCAGTGACTAACACTGTGACGGGAGAATTTTATATATTAGATACCATTATCCCTGTTTATCTATCCTTAAGAATATTTCTCAACTTTTGCAATCTCTCGGAGAAACTTTTGCTGTTTTGTGGAAACATTTATTTTTTTAATCGTTTCGTTATTATAACTGAAGTTCCTAGACTATGCTTTGCCATTGAAAAACTGAAAAGGAATTTCACGTATGTATAAGTGCGTAAATTGTCCGAAAATCTTATACATATCTGAAAAGGTTTCGCAACTCTGAGTTGACTTTCCAACTGTGAACCTCAGTTCTCACTCTAGCATTTTTTATTTATCGTCCACAACTTGTCTCTGTTCTTATTTATGCGTTACAGAGACCTTTTACTTAATGAATTTTATTCCCGAATTTTACCTTTGATGTCTTCTTTGTGATTCTTCAATAGGGGATCAGAAATGTTCCTTCTGGGCTAGGCTCCAATAGATGAGGAAGCACGGAGTAGGTTAGTGATCTTTGGTGACTTTTAACTTTTGATAGTAGCCATGTTGAATTGTGCGACCTTCGCCATCAGGTGATCTTGCGACGACCTTTGCAACAAACACTGCATGAGAGGCTTTAAAACGTTAGTAAAAGTTTTAATTTAAATTTCGTAATAATTTTTATAGTTGGAAAAATTTTAATTTTTGGAAAATTTTGATTTTTTTTTAGGGAAATTTTGATATTTTAGGAAAATTTTGAACTTTCTAAAATTTTTTCTAACATATTTTGCATAAAAAATTTTTTTTAAGTAATTTTTAGAAAATTTGTTGTAGAACTGTGATAAAAATAACCATTATTGGCTACTCGTAAGTGGCATAAAACTCGGAGGCGTGCCCGGCGAAGCTATTAATGGCAGTAGCCGAAGTGGGTGAGTGAGTGAAGAGATTCGAGTGGCTCTTAACATCGAGGTATTGAGCGCCGATGAGAATGAAGCGAGGTGAGTTTGGAGCAGTGCCGGAATGCAAGGGGCGGGGCAAACGGGAGATCCCCGAGAAAACCCGCCGACTAGCGGCAACGTCCGGCACGATTCCCACATGCCAAAATCCGGGACCGACCCCGCCGGTAATTGAGCCCGGTTCGCCTAGGTGGGAGGCGAGTAATCTAACCACTATACCTGTGCCTGAAGCATTAGGGAAAGAAGCGTAGTATTTCGGAATCCCAGAGTTAGGATAATGTGCAGTTCTGAGTAATGAGCGTTTGTGCGTGCGCTAGGGTGGAAACTCCTGTAGCCTGTTGCGTTTGCGTGGGCTTTCTCGGAGTGCGACCATTTGAACATCAAAGATTGCTATCAGCCTGAAGTACAGTGCGAGAGCATAAAGCATGAATTAAGGGACTGATTAATTACAGTACGGATTAGCGAAATTTATCAGAAGACTGTTGGTTAAACTGTGATTATTTGTATAGTAAATCTCTATCTACGCAGTAAATGATTGTGGTTTTTTTTTATTTTGCGATTGCCGAACATTGTTATTTTCTTCCCAAAGTAAAACATGAAATTATGAATATTACATTTACTGATTTAAAAATTAAAGGTTAAATTTATTGAATAATCTCGTACGTCCGAACTAAAGGCAGCGAATTGAAGCATTAAAAAAAACTTCATTTTCGCAACGAAAAATAATTTTGTGCTCCAAATTTAGCGTACAATTAAATAAATTTCTCGGAGAAAGTCTTACCTTAAGTTTAGCAGTAGCAGTCATCGAAGATGATGGCACTGTGTGTAATTATGTTCCTCACTTGTCTGCTTTCCTGGAGGCATAACGTGAAATATGAGCTCTGAGAAGCGACATGCATTGGCGGAAGAGACGATAGTTAACAGCAATGATAAAATCCAAAGCCATTGGCAACCTCTGTCGAATTTTTCCTTTGAGAAAAATCTGAAGATGGATTCATGGTGGATCTCCACGATAAAATATCCCTCCTTTTAATTAAAATACTTTCCAGAGCAGTTATTAAAAAAGTGTCCGCATATTCCGTGTTTAATAAATGACATTCTTGCTGCGCAATATTTGCTAATTGCATTTTTTTGCATAGATTGATTATTTCCATCATTATGTTATAATCACTCAAAGAGTCGAGTCTTTGTCGGGAGCTTTCAGCCCGTCTTGTGAAAATGAAACTGTACTTCGCTTCCCTGTTTAATTAACATTATGACAATTTAAACCAACCATCTTGGACAACATGAAGGTATTATAATATACGATTATTTGCAGTCTTTCTGGAACAAGTTAGTTACATGTTTGAATTAGAGTCTGTCACCATTTCGGTTTGCAATTAAGACTAGTAGCCCCTTTGTCCTATTCCAATTATACCCACTAGACTAAGTATCATACGAGTTACACTCACATTCTTGTAAACCGTTAAAAGCTATGAATTACCGCACAAGATTTTAGAAAACGTACTGAATGCTTTATAAATTCTTAAAATACGCATAGTGAAGTAATTTAAATGATAAAGCCATTGAGCATTTAACCTCTCTTACTGTGAACTTCACTGTTTTATTTGCAGATTTTATTTTTCATCAGTAATACGGCCAAAGGATATAACTAATGGTTCGAAGTGGAATGATTGAATTCCGTACACCTCGGTAGGAAAAATTGTCATTTTAACACGGTGTTAACATTCATACCCAACGTCGCTAAGGCGTTAACTTATGATCACGAGGTTCCGAGTTCAAGTCTCCTGTAAGCCGTGATGTGTGCAGTTTTGGTATTACATTTAGGTTTTGCGTGTAAGTATCTCTCTGATTAGCCTGTTACCACTAAAAGGTGACGGTAATTAAGAAATGCAACTCAAAATCGCGTGGTTGCAAATGTTTCGTTTGGCCGGCCGTTGAGAAGCCGCGGGGCATGCCTTGCTGCTGTTAAGGCTGATTCTCATTGAGTTCGCATGGAACACGTTTCGTTAACTTAGCTTTGCCGTTGTGCTCGAGTATAGGTTGCGCAGCAATGAATTCACATTGAGTTAAGAGTGTTGCAAAGGTGAATTTTCCATGCGAGAAGTTGACCCAACTTTAAAATAATGTTTAGGTAGCATAGCAATAATATTCAAGGGACAATTATTTTCTTCTTTTTTTTTTCCTGTATTTATTTTTATACATACCTGCTTCGGACTGGATTATTTGTTGTTTAATATTCCACGATTTCATCAGACGTTGAAGTTAAGAGTTTCGCATTTGTGTATGTGTGTATTTGAGTGATGAACAAATTAATGATTTCAAAAACTCGGGAATTAAAAGAAAATATTGGGGTGCAAACAGGCGTAAATTTATGCCAGATATGAGGTTATTTTTGGAATGTAAAGGTAAAGGTTTTAGATTTTATAAGAATTACACGTATATTCACAAGCCTTTTTTCTGATCCCATATACAGCATATTTGCTAGTAGCCTACTGAATTACAACTTATCAAAGACAAACCTATCTAGCTCCATTGTGAGCATAGGTACGATTTTATTAAACATTTTGACACAAAGTTAACGCAAAGGTAACATAGACCCTCATATTAACTTCAACATGAATCGACGTTTTACCATGGTCGTATGCTAAACCAGATTTTTTATTTTTGTTTAATTTTTTTTTAAATTCTGAAAACAGGAAATCCTGAATATTACTGTTCACGTGCATACATTCGTGTTGTAAACTTTGTGTGTTTAGAAACACGCCTTTCAAATACTGCCTCCAGCCGTACTAAGAACTACAATTCTACGTTTTAAGAAATAAATGTAAGATAATTCAGTATACGTATCGAATGATTTCTTATGGAGATTTTTCTACGACTGCTTTTTCTTAGTTTTACCACATTGACTTTGTAATGCTGTACAATATAACTGTAAGGCTTGACCGCATACTTCATGTTGAATTTCTGGTTTCTAGCGTACGTCACTTATTTAGGGCACTATTTAGAAACTACAACTATACCTCGAACTTTTGTCATTTAATATGACGTAACTAGTGCAGCATCATTTAAAAATTATTAATCGATTCTGGCCGTTTCACAATTAACAGATGACGCGTGGGTAAAATTTTGCGACTACATTGGAGGGCATTTATATAGTGTAAATACTTCATAATAAGAGATGTTCGGCTATTTAATTGGAAATGAAGTTATTGTACATAAATGGAAAAGAAAACATGGCCGGGGAGGTCGAACCTTAGGTGGGCCCATATTTGCCCAGTCATGAAAAAACACAGGCTGGGGAGGTATTGAATGGGATAAGGGATGAAACGGGAACACATTAGGGGTATTTCACGAGAAGTGGACAGCGAAAAAAAAGTGAGGTTCTGAAATTCGGTCATATTCGGCCTAATAGTACTTCTGGTAGGTACAGGGGATGGACAAAATAATATGAACACCTGCCATATACACAATATTTTGACGCAACCCGCGCCCCTTAAGACAGTTTATTCGTCAGAAGACACGCTCTGGCGAAACTCACAGGCGGACGACCGCAATAAATACTAAGGGTTTTGCGGACGTGCTGGAAGAATGTCGCCAGGAAGGCGCACCGCGCCTCGCAGCTGCAAGGCGTGCTACCAAATGTTTCTGCACGTGCAAATGTTCCTGCATGTGCAGACGATATCCGGACTGTCGCCTTCTGTGTGCACGCGCCCGTGTCGACGCAAAACGTCGTGCCAAGGGACGCCGAGCTGACACCGTCGGCTGCGTCTGTCCCAGGCTGGCTACCGCAATAAACCATGAGAGCTTTTGGCGAGCGGGTGGGAATAATAGCCACACGATATCCAGGGACAGCGGAAGGAACACGTGCGCCGAACCAAGAGGCCACCCAAGTGTTCCCGCACGTGCAGAACGGAACAATCAACTTCCATGCCAGAAGCAAGGGGCAAGCAGTCCGGCCACGTGCAGAGGGGATGCTAGTTCAATATGGCGAACGAGCATACAAAAATGCGAGGAAAAGGGAGGAACAGGCAGTCAGCCTTCGTCAAACGAGGAGTGTGGACCGGAGCCGAGAGAAACGAGTTCGCGAGAATGCATCAAGACGTCAACGTCAGTCGGAGACCGTCAAGCGAGACGTGCGGAAGGAAGAATCCGAGAAAACCGGCAGTCGGCCGACGAGAATCGAGGAGTTCGGATCGAAGCCGGGAGGAGTTCGAGACCAGGCGTCGAGACGCCCACCAAGTGCCGGAGTAGTCCCAGGTCGCCAGCTGGGAGATGAACCGTCGCCTCGAGACAANAGGCGTCGAGACGCCCACCAAGTGCCGGAGTAGTCCCAGGTCGCCAGCTGGGAGATGAACCGTCGCCTCGAGACAAGCTAAGTAGAAACACACCGGGAAGTGCGACGAACCTTGCTCCCCCACGGCGCAAATCTCCGCGTCTAGCCTTACGTAGCCTACGTAGCAAAAGGGGAGGCNTGCGACGAACCTTGCTCCCCCACGGCGCAAATCTCCGCGTCTAGCCTTACGTAGCCTACGTAGCAAAAGGGGAGGCGAGAGTTGTCTCGTGTGTTCCTGTAGAAGTGACCCTGTTAAGCATAAATAAAACTGACTTATGGTAACTTGAATACAAGGTGAATTTATTTGGTAAATTGGACCTAGGGACAATAGTGTCGACATATTCCTACGCCCTAACAATGAGGGCTAGCATCAATTGCTGGTGCCTTACGCAGAGAGCAGATTCCATACCTACTTATAAACCATAGCATTGGGCAGGTATCAATTTATTTAGCTTTGCTATGTTACTCGCATGGCATTCTTCAAGCGATAATTTTTTTCCATTTTGAGAAGTAATGCAAATCAATGGTAATAACACTTCAGTGTGAGTGCATATGTGCTTATTTAATTATAAATTTATGTTTCATTTCGAAAGGCTTTGGGGTAGTTAAAATATGTTTTATGCACTATGTCCTTGTAAAAAAAATTCGATTGTTTCCTGTGTAAAATGTACTAGGGAATTAGACGTTATTTTTATGGCTGTAGAGCGATTCAATTGTAAATTGTTGCGGTTCTCTTAAACTGCGAAAGTTTTGAGAGGCCCAGATTTAAACGTAACGCTATTTATTTGAGTGTAAATTACATTTTACTTTCAAACAGCCGTACATAATTACGGGAGAAATGCAAATTTACAATCGATATTTAAAAAAAAAATGTGAGCTTTATTTCAACAATATACAATTCATATACATGGAAAAAATGTTGAATATAAAGACATTTTTGTATTTTTGAACGTTTTGTTAAATGTATGAAGTGTTATTTGATGATAACCTATATGTCAAGCAGTAGCCCTCGGCATTAGTTCATGTTTTAAATGTTTTCATCNCTACTAGGGAATTATACGTTATTTTTATGGCTGTAGAGCGATTCAATTGTAAATTGTTGCGGTTCTCTTAAACTGCGAAAGTTTTGAGAGGCCCAGATTTAAACGTAACGCTATTTATTTGAGTGTAAATTACATTTTACTTTCAAACAGCCGTACAGAATTACGGGAGAAATGCAAATTTACAATCGATATTTAAAAAAAAAAAATGTGAGCTTTATTTCAACAATATACAATTCATATACATGGAAAAAATGTTGAATATAACGACATTTTTGTATTTTTGAACGTTTTGTTAAATGCATGAAGTGTTATTTGATGATAACCTATATGTCAAGCAGTAGCCCTCGGCATTAGTTCATGTTTTAAATGTTTTCATNATGAAGTGTTATTTGATGATAACCTATATGTCAAGCAGTAGCCCTCGGCATTAGTTCATGTTTTAAATGTTTTCATCTGTACAACTTAGTTAGTATTTGTTATTATGGCTGCAACAAAACAGAAGAATTTTGCATTTGACATTAAATTGATCAAAAAACATAAAGTGTAAAACTTTTATTTGAGAAAAATGTCTTCACATACAATGCGTACGAGTTGAACAATGTNATCAAAAAACATAAAGTGTAAAACTTTTATTTGAGAAAAATGTCTTCACATACAATGCGTACGAGTTGAACAATGTTAGGTACAAATATAAAATAAAAAATTTTTTTGGGGTCCAACACCGTTAATGCATTTGCAGGAGAGCGAGTCAGGCTTTCCATGCGTTCTGTACACGAAATTAACNTTTGGGGTCCAACACCGTTAATGCATTTGCAGGAGAGCGAGTCAGGCTTTCCATGCGTTCTGTACACGAAATTAACTTCTTTGGGAATTTTTTTTCCCCCTCCTTTCGCCAAGTTGTTTGTATAGCCTACTTTCGCCTTCTCTATACCTCCCCTGCATCCTCTCGACCTGTCGCCCCTCCTTCCTGCGAGAAATATTTGTACCTCGCTAAATCGGGGACTTTAAAACTAGAGCTAGAAATTTCCGCGACGTGACTCGGAATTAAATTAAAATTAAACCCTCTGTCGCCGGCTCCTTTCGCAGCGAGGGAAATCGGGAACTGGTGTGTGTTCCTGCTCGAACGGATGGAGAGACGAAATAGGAAGCAAAAAAGTTTCGTACGATAAGACTTTTATCGTTTATCTTCAGTAGTAATCCGTTAGTTTCTCTGCTTTCAAGTTTTTATTGAAGTGCTCTCGCTTGCTTCGCAAACGTCAGCAACTGAAAGATTGNACCTTCTTCACCCCTTCTTCACCCCTGCATGTTCCCTCAACATTCTCCTGACGTACGGTTTGACTGTGGAGTTGAAACCTACACCCAGTTGAAATCTATGCACAATTCCTGAGGTTGTGCGGCTCGCAGATTATCAGCAGCATTTGCAGTATTTATGTAACTTCCGTTTATGACTAAATAATCCTAGTCGTTGCATAATTGGATGTGATATTTAATGTAGCCATTGCGAATTATCAGTTTGTAACGTTGCTGTTAATATTTTACGATCAGTGTACGCAGTAGGCCCATGCTAGTTTCAGTTAAATAAGTTAAAACGATACATTTCGAGAACAAGAATTTTTAATGGACGCCTGAAAATCTGTGCAAAATTNTTCAGTTAAATAAGTTAAAACGATACATTTCGAGAACAAGAATTTTTAATGGACGCCTGAAAATCTGTGCAAAATATTTTGAACTCACAATTTTTCACGCAGATTTCATTATATGAGGTCGATAGTTAATTATACACGTTTTAAATCAACAGTTAAAAAAAATCATGCCCTAACTGCATACATTTCAATGTAAACACTGTCTTGCGAAACTGTGGTACCTTTGGCAATGAATCATGAAAATTAGTTCTTAACTAAAANATTTCAATGTAAACACTGTCTTGCGAAACTGTGGTACCTTTGGCAATGAATCATGAAAATTAGTTCTTAACTAAAATATTATTTGTTAATTAGGAGCCACTGAAAGTAGTTTTTTTTCTTTGTACGTACTGAAGTACACATGTTCGTTCTAGTAACAATTCAGTTTCTAAAATTGTTATATTATCACTAGATCGGCCAACAGTTAAGTCGCTAGGTTCATGGCTATGCTAATTTGTACACGTGGTTGAAGCGTACACTGTGGGTGGAATGAAAAATTAAGCAGACTTAATGTTAACTTACATTTGATCCGATCAAAATCTTTTCATAGATTCCTCGCAACGATAACAAATATATCAGTCAGTGATGAAAAACTTAAGTCTCTGTGTCGTCGAATGTAATGTATTAATGGCCTACATTCTACGAATTTTAGTGTTCTTTCAATGATTCTTGCAATGAGAGTAAACAATAAAATGGGAAATTATTATGGACATGAGGCATTTCAAAGTTCTTCCTTCGCAGAAAACCTACAATATTACATAAGGTACGCAAGACCGAAAATACGGCGAGAGTATGTGGGTTTTAGTATGTGTATAAATACATTATAATACATAGATAATTTTCCAGAAGAATATGTCTGTGGTTACAAATTAAATGAGAAAAAATAAGCAGAAGGAAGATATCAAACTAACGAACCGTGAGGAACGTAAATACAGATATGTGCAGATAACTGTGGACCACAGAAGGAAGAGTGACGAATGGAGAGNACGAACCGTGAGGAACGTAAATACAGATATGTGCAGATAACTGTGGACCACAGAAGGAAGAGTGACGAATGGAGAGTGAATCCAAACAGTGATATTTGTGTGCCTAAAGACCGGGACAGACAACGTCGCAACTGTTTTATTTCTTTTTCCATAGAAATGTAATGTGCTTTTACGCATTGTTTACGTAGTGTGTCACAGTTTTTGCATATCTTTATTTGCCCCTGCGTTCGCCTGCGTTGTCTACGACGTGTCGTGTCAGTGGCGTGTGGTGTGAAGTGTTGCAAGGTAAGTTGGTNAGAGTGAATCCAAACAGTGATATGTGTGTGCCTAAAGACCGGGACAGACAACGTCGCAACTGTTTTATTTCTTTTTCCATAGAAATGTAATGTGCTCATACGCATTGTTTACGTAGTGTGTCACAGTTTTTGCATATCTTTATTTGCCCCTGCGTTCGCCTGCGTTGTCTACGACGTGTCGTGTCAGTGGCGTGTGGTGTGAAGTGTTGCAAGGTAAGTTGGTGTTTGCTTAGTGCTGTACACACTCGGCGCACGCAGCAGAAACCAGTAACCAGAATGGAGTCGGAATAAATTGATTGTACTGCGGTCACTAACGGTAGAGCGCCAAGGCACCCATTACTCATGTGTTGTGACGTCATCTGCACTACTACGTTTAAGTGGCCGATGTGTAAGCTAGCACACGGTTAGGTTCAGCACAGAGAAAAACACAGCTTCCACCACACGTCGCTGTCTACTGCGGTGTGGCTGTTTCTTGCCCCCCTTTTTTCCTTAGTATTTATTACACTGCCGCTTCTGCTCCACCTCACTCGTACATTATTCAGGCTGGCCAAGTACGACAGATGTGTCCTCAGGTATGCTCTGCTTGGCGCCATCCTCTTCTTATCACATCCATGCTGCTCCTCGCTCAAAGATGGCAGCACTAGGGTTCCCCCACCCCTACCCTCGTACACACCTCAAACCCACTCCTACCCCCTCCCCCGTTACTATCTCACATATATTGTTACTTCTAAAGTGCCAAACCAAAATTAGAACAAACATTATTTTCCCAGCGGAAAGCACATATCCGAGAATCGTGTAGCGTCAGCTGTATGTGAGCAAACGCTCTGTAACACGTTGAACATGTGGTGGATTTCCCTCTATCTCTTTTTGTTTTCCTTCACCCCTCTTGTTCACGTCTCCACCTCTTCTAGATAAAAATTTTCTGTATTCGTTCGGTTTGCGCTAACACGCATTTGTATTCTTCACGTGAGCCTTCATTCGCACACGCCACAGTTTATATGCAGCGTTCACTTCTTTTTATACTGCTGAGGTTTAAGAGACGAACGCATAAACGTGTTATTCAGTGATGTTTATCATCGTGAATTGTAAATATGCTTCTTAGAATGTCAGTGTATGTGCTTATGTTTGTGGCGTGTGTAGGCAGAGGCAACTGTTCCGTGTCCGACGTCGTTACTTTGGTTCTTGAAGTTCTGAGAGCGAACCCCGGCTATGCCTGTTGTGCACCGTTGTTAGCATTTTGTGTAAGTTTAAGAGCTGTATGTAGGCCGTTTCCTCAGGTTACGTGAAAGACGTAGTAGCGGGGGTGTTAGCAAGCACCAATTACAGTTCCAATTTTTTTTTTAGACGTAAGCAGTTGTTTTATATGTGCAGTCGACCTTTTCCTGTGCATGAAGAGCGCTGTTGCCGTTACGACAACCGTACACAACTTAAATGTAAGTGCACAACGAGTAAGATACGCTATAGGATTGAATTTAGTATACCCTTACGTAACGGCATATTGTGCACATTATCTGCATGATAGTATCATGTCTACTGGAGTGAGTGAAGAGATTTGGGCGGCTCTTTACATCGAGGTCTTGGGAGACTATGAGGGTGGAAGCGAGGTGAGTATGGAGCAACGCCGGAATGAAAGGAGTGAGGGAAACGGCAGAGCCACGAGAAAACCCGCCGACCAGCGGCATTGTCCGGCACGATTCCCACGTGCGAAAATCCGGAAGCAACCCCGCGGGGAATCGAACCCGCTTCGCGTAGGTGGGAGATAGTCTAACCACTACACCACCACGGCTTCAAATTCACTGGAATTTTTGTAGTTACAAACAAGTAATCCGTTGATACCAAAAACAAAGAAGGAACCATTAGTTTTTACGTGGTGTGTTAGATAATATTCTAGCATAAGTGGGAACTGTATTTACTTTTACTAATATTTCTTTTTGATTTGATTTCGTCACGGCATATTTCAGTAAAGAGAAATTTACATAAAACCGCAGTAAGTCATAATAATTTGGCAAAAATCCAACTGATAACACGTATTGAAATGCAGTAATACAGGAAGTAAATATTTTTAGTGGAGTTATGCAGGTTTTTGTGTATCTGTGATATACAACAGCCATATTGAATTTCGGTGTCTTGTGATTTCGACATTAAATTCTTAACGTTAAAATTTATGGAAACTTTTAGTAAATCCATAAAATTAAAGAATCCAATAAAGTGGCAATGTTCTGAAGAACATCCAAAAATCTACTGACTGTTCACACACGCTGCTGTAATTTCTGTTCGAAGGTTGAGATATATAATTTCGTTAAAATCTCAACAAAATATTTGGAAAATACCACGCGCGCGCGCACACGCTCACTCACACTCACTCTCACACTCACTCACACACTCACCCCACACTCACTCACTCACTCACTCACTCACTCTAGCATCGAGTGATGCTCTGTACAATGCTCGCCACTTGTGCAATATGTGTTGGTTGGTAGGTGATAATAACTACATGTTATGAATAAGTCCAGTTTGAATGCTTACGATAGGAATTATTCTGCCAAAACATAAAATATAAATGTTTTTGGTGAATAAAGAATATGTAGAGCATGTATAAGATATTATTATAATATTCTTATAATTTCAAATTATTAAATAAAGGTACAGGGCATATAAATTATTATTTCTATATAAATTCATTTATCTTAAGTGAACTAATAGTTTTGCCAAGTCTCGAACTCAGTTTTTTTTATCAATAACTACTTGAGCAACAGATGCTCTCACCATCTTCGCTTCTCCAGTCGACCGCTAGAGTCTACGTACATCATGCACTAGGGTTGGAGTGTTCTTCTGTCATCTTCGTTCCACCTATCACTTGCCAGGAAGATGTTAATATCATTTATGTTACCGATGACGGACGCTAGGAATACTCGTGGCGACGTATCCGACAAAAATTCCGACGTGTAGCATCCATTTAATTCATATATGCATGTAGTATTTGATGTAAGTAGCTCAAAAAAAGTCAAACATATGTTGTAACGATTCAACCGTCAATGAGAGCTGCAGCTCGTCAGTTCCGATAGAGTAGGAAGACTACAGCTAAAGGTTGCAATAAACTATACCTGCCTAACACGTGGGTTGGGATAACATCAGTGGTTGGATTGAAACATTGTACATGTGTGTGTGTGTGTGTGTGTGTGTGAGTACGCGCGTGTGTGCACGCATGTGTATGCATGCATAGCAAGTGAATGTGTGTGTGATCTGTATGAATATATTGCATGCATATGTGTGTGTTCTGCATTCTACACGTCGGAATTCGATCCTGTGTGTCGACATGAGTTTCCTACTGACCGTCATCAGTAACACAAACAATGGTGGCGTGCCCCTGACTGGTCTCAGGGGGAAAAGAAGATAGCTGAAGACCACTGTGATTCTAGCAAATGCTGGTCGTGCACTCTAGCGGTCGCCTGGAGAAGCGATGATGGCGAGAGCATCTGTTGGTCAAGCAGCCATCGATAGGGAACTGAGTTCGAGACTTGGAACTATACAAACAACTATTACTATTAATTCTCTTTCAGATTTTGACAAAATCTGATAATTTTCTTTTCCTAGTGATGGACGTGAACTTAATTTTAGCGTGGGTTATGATAAATGAATAACATTAAAATAATTTATATACTTTTCCTTTTTTTTTTTTTTTACAGATGTGAGATACGACTCATACAGTCTCATTAAACGCTATTATTCCAGCGTTGAGGAGTGTGTGTATGTGTGTGAGAGCGTGCGTACATGTTACTTGTAGTTTTTGTATGACTTGTCCAGTGGCTGTGACCTTGAGCATACATGGTACTAGCACCATGTTTATGCTTCTTCTCTCACCATACTCGACTACTGGAGTCTCTGGAGTACATAGTAATTGCTACAATTCTAACAAAGTCTCTTTCCCTATATATTCAATAGCGACGGGTTACATTAAAATATAAGAATGTTAATATAAGAAAGGTGTACAGAAGGAATATGAGAAAATTAAGGTGGAATGATAGAGCATGCTACACGTCTCTGTCAGGGTGTTGGGTGAAAGGAGACCGGAAGGAATATAGGAAAATCAAAGTAGAACGGTAGAGCATGAGACTCGTCCGCCAGGACGTCAGGTGAAAGGTGCTCAGAAGGAATATTAGAAAACTAGGGTGGAATTTCTGTTGTACTGATCGGGACGGTCTGGTCTTGTCTATCATCATCATCATCTAAAGCATTGTACAGCATCCGACAATTGTGCAATATGTGCTGGTTGGTGAGTGCTTATAACTTGTTTCCTTTACATTTTATTTATATCTGTTTTACATATGTGTGAATGTGCTGTACGCATAGGTGAGTGTTCTGCACGTTGAAATTCAGTAATGTGTGTCGACATGGGTGCACCTAGTAGATAAATGAATAATAATAAAGAAATAATTTACATACTTCTACCTTTATTTACAGACTTGCCACAGCAAATATACATGTTATTTTATATGTGCTCAACATATTCTTCATTCAAGTGGTTCATTTGTGGTAAGTGTTTTTGAAAAACAATTGCTGCTGTGAACATTCAAGCCACTCTTATTCGCATATACCATACAGCAGTTGCCACTTGGGTAGGTCTTGTAGGCGGCGATAAATTTGTAGATGCTATCTTCATGACCTTTGACAGTGGTACGGTTACTGAATGTCTTGTCGCAATACATGCTCTCGTTTCCCGATGAATGACAAACATGACCTTTGCATTTATTGTTATGTCCATACAGACTATCACTGCGGGTAAAAATATAATCACGGTTATCATTGTGGAACACTTTGTATGCTAGGCATCACTGCTGTTCGCCCGGTATGCTAATTAGTATTGTTCGTTTCGGATTGTCTCAGTTGACGGTTGCTATTTGTGGTACAAAACGATAGTATGGTTGGTGGACTGAAATATATGTAGCTATTGCTATTTGTTTATAAATTTCTGGCAAGTTGTAAGTGATTGTCTTGCTACAATACTGTCCAACGCACTTCTCGATGAATAACAAACATTATCTTTACACGTCTTGCTATTACTATTCAT
This sequence comes from Clitarchus hookeri, assembly GCA_002778355.1. NCBI lineage: Eukaryota > Metazoa > Arthropoda > Insecta > Phasmatodea > Phasmatidae > Clitarchus > Clitarchus hookeri. The sequence continues at coordinate 70,135 of NQII01008354.1, forward strand.
ACTATTGCTGTGGGCATACATGTAATAACTNGAATAACAAACATTATCTTTACACGTCTTGCTATTACTATTCATACTATTGCTGTGGGCATACATGTAATAACTGATTTCATGTTGTTGTGATGTAAGGTGTAAATCTACAGAGTCCCTTGACGATGTAGTTGCATATGGTAAATCTGCAACCAATGTTTATATTGTAACAATGCACGTGATTGCGGTAGATGTATGTAGATGTAGCGATTTGCTTTTATACGATTAACATGGCATGATGGTTCGAGTTGTCCATCTCGGGTTGTCGTAGCATGATCTGCTTGTTACCTACTTATAAATGTCCGACAGGCTGCAGGTATTTGAGATGAACATACGTTGAGTACGGTCATGTACGAAACAATATTTTGTTGGAGATATAGTTCATTGTAATTTTAGCATGATGTGCTCGATACTTAAGTATGTGTATGTATAATACTAAAAATTGTTTTTAATTACATATCATGTTGTATTTTTTTTTACCTTTGAAATGATCTGACTCTCTATGTGGTTTGAACCTGCGATACCTTATTTTCAAGGACGACGTACTGCCTGCAGTGTCATCAGGGTACATGTGTTATTTCCTATAAACAGCATGTAGCAATGTCGTCGTCTCTCTTGCATGACTATGCTTACAGTTCTAACACTGTAAACTTTATGAACTCAAATAAGTAATTCCTCTCGTAAATGGTAAGTATGTGACAGTGGAGCCTTGCATATATATATCCTCTCTCTCTCTCTCTCTCTCTGCGCTAGTGTTCTGTGTCATCCGTTCGACTTGCCAAGACCTGCACGGTGCTCGCGTCGCCACCCGACCATCTGTACTGTCTCGCATATTCCCTGGCTTATGATGGTGGTTGCGTTCCGCTGATAACGTTGTACTCTGAATACAATGGTTTCGTTTCAGTTCGTTTGTGAGGAAGTTGTTTTATAGTCTGTTGTACTGACCAAAGTAGTCTGGTATTGTTTAGCATCTTTAATTTTTTATTTTTTTCCATTCTATGTCTGGTTGTTAAGGGTTACCCATGTTAGTGATGGCTCGAGCTGTCGACCCTTGTGCAGGACTGATGATGATGATCGTTTATATTTTCATATAAGTATTTTTACAGTTACCACGACTATGTGTGTTATGTATGTATTACATTAGTATACAATCTTGCTTTTTGCATATCTCAGTTTGTTGTAGGTTATCCATCCCGAATTTTGTTATTTACGTATATGTTTTCACATTTATTTGCTTTGGAAATTATAGTCAACTGTGCTTTATAAGTATGCTTAGGACATATATGTCGATGTAGTCATTTTCGTTGTCGGAAGTGAAGGCATCTGTGTGTATTGCTCAAGCAGCCGCCGATAGGGAACTGAGTTCGAGACTTGACACTATACAAAAACTATTAATTATCTTTCAGTCTTTGACAAAATCCGGTTTTTTTTCCTAGTGGTGGAGGTGAACATAATACAAGCTAGGGATAAGATAAATGAATAACATAGAAATAATTTATATACTTTTACCTTTATTTACAGTCTTGACATAATAAGAATACATAATCATATTTGATACATACTCTACATATTCTTCATTCGAGCGAAATATTTATGGTGTCTGTTTTTGAAGAACAATTCCCGCTGTGAACATACAAGCTACTCTTATTCACTTACAACAGTTAACACATGGGTAGGTCTTGTAGACGATGGCAAATGTGTAGTTACTTTCTTCGTGTTGTTTGGCACTGACTCGGTTACTGAATGTCTTGCCACAATACTTGCACTCGCTTCCCGATGAACGGCAAACATGGCTTTTGCACGTCTTGTTATGTCTATGGTTATCACTGCGGGTAAATACAGCATCGCAGTTATCACAGTGAAACATCTTGTATGCGGGGCTGAACATGCAATGACAACTTTCATGTCGGCGTGCATGACAAATTTTACTAAAAGTATTTCCACAATAGTGACATTGATATCGTATTGCTCCCAACGACTCTTCAGGGTCCCTTGCTGTTGTCACCAACGGACTCTTCAGGGTCCCTTGCTGTTGTCACCAACATGAGGGGTGAGGGGACTGGGTGCCCTGAAAACTGGACTTGTCCGCTGAGTAGGGTAGAGGGG